>CM070825.1:37124300-37201800 GCA_036326025.1 Chrosomus eos | reverse complement strand
GCTGTTTAGAAGAGCCTCCACTGATGCATTTGGACTGAACCCTCTATCCGAGTGCAGGAGTGTCTGACACAGTGTAACAGATTATATACGATAATTCTGTCATCATTTACTCATCCATGTGTCATTCAAATGTTTCTTTTTGGGTGAGTCTTTTCATGTTGGGCCGAGTGTTTAAGCAGGAGCATTTACCTCTTTGAACAGGCTGATGAATCTGGAGCCGAAGCGCCAGGGTTTGTGGCGGTGACACTGTAGTGAGCTCACGGTGACCTGAGACGCTCGCTGGGACGCGGCCGCGACCATATACACCGCGTCGTACATCAGCGCTGCTTCAGTCTGAGGCACACACAGACACATTGCTCATCAGACACACTACACTATCTGTTCAAATATAAATTACTCTTTCTAAATTCAATTCTGGGTTCTTTAGACACATATTAAGTAAACTTATGGATTTTACTGCACTGACATGGAGAAGAAGAGATCAGCAAGAGAACAGGGGACAAGAGATCCCCTGACATTATTGTAAAGCGCTTTGGGTGTAGTACATATGAAAGACTAAATAAATGCCTCATTCATTTATTCAAGAAAACTTGAACTGATGGACACTTATTGAACTGAGCTGAATCCACACTGAACTGACTCAAGCTGAATAATGACACTATTATCTTCTATAGAGCTCCTTTACAGTTCAGTTGAATTCATTTCATAATGATGAACTGCATTATTGACACTGTTATTATTAAACTAAACTGAAATAACACTGAACTAAACTGAGCTGTCGTTGTCTTCTGTAGAGCTGAAATTAAATTTGTTTCATAATTGAAGAATTTTGCGTTATTTTCATGTCTATTAATGTGAAACTGCTTTGAAACATTAGTATATAAACAAATAAATGTGAGGACTTGTTTAATGCGCATGTATAATTTGATCAAGTATTAAGGTAAAACCATTTTGTGGAGATGTCTTTTTTGGACATGCTATGCTAAAAACATGCTATTTACCTTAGAGTGCCATGATATCATGATATATATATCATATATATTATATATATATAAACTATAATATAACTAATCATTCAGTATCATCGAAGCTAACAAAAATATGTTCTGAATGTTCTCTGAATGATCTAAAATGTCCAGTTTTTAAAAAATATTTCAAAAAAGTTTTTTTCCCCCTTGATTATTTTAAGGAAACATCTCATTTTATCATTCTACATCCAGCAACATTATTAGAATGTTACTTTGGAATGTTTTCTGAACATTCTGAAACATTTACACATTTAACATTTAAAAAATGAACATGAACGTTGAACTAAAACGTTTCCGAAAAAACGCTCCTTGACCGATGTATAAATAATGTTGGTAGCACTTTATTTTACAGTCCTGTTCCGCATGTACTAATTATAGTAATCATAATAACGGTAATAACTAGCCACTAACCCTAAACCTACCCCTAAATGTAACCTTAACCCATGTAGTTACCTTATATTACCAGTACTTTTTGGTTTAGTACACTCACACTGTATGTCAACGGTTTGAGAACATTATTAAAGACCAGGCAACGTTCCCTGTTTTCTGGGATAGTATATGTCAAAATACCATAGTGTTGCTTTGTACCATTTTTTTTTGGTACTAGAATAAGTAAAACTTGACTATCTGTAATATGCTGATATATAAGTAGAGGATGGACAGACTGTCATCATGCCGTCCAGCAGGCCGGTCTCAGGTTTGGGTGGAGCCTGCAGTCGCTCCATGGACCACTTCTCCACCACTGACGCCACCTGAGGGTTTCCGATGTTGAGCAGACGGAAACCAGTCATGTTCACGCCGCTGTATCTGTACGGCTCCAGGTCCAGTGCAAACAGATCCTGTGGCATATATATATATCAATACATGAACTCACTCCTCCTTACAGAGGAAATTAAACACTCACTCTAAAAAATGCTGGGTTTTTTCAACCCAACTTTGGGTCAAATATGGACAAACACAGCCGTTGGGTTAAAATTTTAAGTTACATTTTTAATTAAGGGTTAAGGTTTGTCCATAGTTGACCCAAAATTGGGTTTAACCAACCCAGCATTTTTTAGAGTGTAGAAAGAATATTTGTTTTCTAAATATTGACTGCAGCAGGGATGACGTGTTTTTGTAGGCCAAACCCCAGTGCATTTTAGCACGTCCGCTTCCATCGTCCTGAAGTCAATGAGGTTTTGTTTAAATGCCTGAAATATGGTGTTTAAAAGAAGCTCACGATATTTTCATGTTTTATTCTACAACATAAAATACAGCAGTAAGTCGTGCGATCATTGTTTAGTTTGTTGGTTAAACTTTCCAATAAGGTTCATTAGTTAACAATAGTTAACTACTTTAGGTAACACGAACTTAGAATTAAATATACTTCTAAATCATTTATTAATCTTAGTTAATGTTAATTTCAACGTTATTAAAACCAAAGGTTGTATTTGTTAACATTAGTTAATGTACTGTGAACTAACATGAACAATGAATAGCTATTTTTATAACTAACATCAACAAAGATTAATAAATACTGTAACAAATGTATTGCTCATGAGTAGTTCATGTTAGTTACTGTAAAACATTAACTAATGTTAACAAATGTAACTATTGGAAAGTGTTACACGTTTGTTAATACCCTAACTTTTTACTTCTGATGACTATATTTAGGCTTCAAAATACATTAAAGTTGTGTTCACTTGTGAATATTATCATGATGAACAAAATGTGTAACAATTAAATTTGTTCATCACAGAGCTTATTTTTTTTTTTTTGCAATAATCCAAAAGCCATTGGAAAAATCCTATTGGGTTTGTATCGGGGAAACCAGTGTGATGTGAACTTACAGGTTGGCCTACAAAAATACATCTTCACTGGAGCATCTATGACTGAAAACAGTGCAGAACACTAAAGGCAAACCAGCAGAACACATGTTGTTGAAAATCCCTGTCAAAACAATGACACAACCAAAGAAAACCCATGTAAGAAACTCACCAGAGTGGTAAAAAAGAAATGGTAGTATTCTGTCATCATGCCCATCGACAACAGCTAGAGCAGAAAGAGAGAGAAAGAGGAGAACGTGTTAAACCTCCTTCTGCATCAGCACACTCATATGAGCATTAGATATCTAAAGACACACATGTACAGTATCTGAAACCTAAACACTGGAATAAAGCATGACTGTGTCTTTCTGTAACGACAGCCACACAGTGGAGCAATCAAACGCATCACATTTGATGGGGATTTACTTTAGGGATTTGTATTTGTATTGCTGTAACACAGTAAATGGGATTTGATGATGTCAATGAATGTATGACATCAGACATCAGTGAATAATGTCAGAATATCACATGATAACAAATTCAAAACAGGTAATGCTTTACTCTTTTACTTTACTACTACAATCTCTTTACTACTAAACTTTTAAACTCGACAAACTTTGCATTTCCAGTCAAACATTGCAGCCAGTTAATATAAATTTGTGTGGTTTTACTTGAATCAAGATAAATTTAGTCGAGAAGCCAAAATACTTAAGATATTAAGTCTTGTTTTTCTAAAAAAATATATAATATACAAAAATCACAATAAGAGAGTTCATGCTTAAAACAAGAAAAACATTTGCCAAAATAAGCTTAATTCAAAGGGAAAAATCATTGAAATTAAATTTAAATGGAATTTGAATTCGTAAATGGAAAAGGCATTCTCAATTCAATTCTGAATGTTGCTCAGTCCCGGTGTGTTACAGTACCTGTTTGAGGACGTCTGCTCCGGTCTGGTACGAGCAGTCAAAGATGACACAGAACTCTTTCCCCTTCTTCATCTCTTTAAGAAGCGGACGGGCATCTTTACTTCCTATCGGTAACTGTCGGATTTTGATCTTGATACTGTACCGCGACGGGGCCTTGATCAGCTCCTGAAGACGAATTAACCCTAAAGATATTCCATAGACAAAATCAGCAAACATGATAGAAACACGCTACCATTCAAAAGTTGTTTTTTAAAGAAATTTAATTAAGCAAAGACACATTAAATTAGTCAAATATGACAGTAAAGATATGTATAATGTTAAAAATATGAAATTTTAAAAAAATATTTTTATTTTTATTAATTTTTAACTTATTATTCATCAAAGAATCAGTTGCCACACAAAAAAAGCAACACAACTGTTTTCAACATTGATAATAATCAGAAATGTTTATGTTAATGTTTAATAATCAGCAAATCATACGAGCCAAAGCTGATACTTGGGTAACACTTTGTTTTAAGGTAATGTAGTCACATTACTACATGTACTTATATAGTAATAACAGTAAATCATGCATAATTACAAGTAACTAACCCTAAACCAAACCCTAACCGTAACTCTATAGTAAGAACATGCAGTTAATTAATATTACTCAGTGCTTATTTAAGTAAGTAAAGTAACTACATTACCTTAAAGGATTAGTTCACTTTTAAAAAAAACTTTTGCTGATAATTTACTCACCCCCTGTCATCCAAATGTCCATGTCTTTCTTTCTTCAGTTGAAAAGAAATGAAGGTTTTTGATGAAAACATTCCAGGATTTTTCTCCATATAATGGACTTCAATGGGACCCAAACGGTTCACGGTCCAAATGACATTTGGAAGTGCTCAGAACAGAGCAAGCGAGCATTTTGCTTATAAAACGATAAACTTATTTATTTATTTTTGAAATGAGCGGATGGTTTCCTAGATAAGACCCTTATTATCACTCTGGTGTCGTTTAAAGCCTTTGAAGCTGCACTGAAACTGTCATTTGGACCTTGAACCGTTTGGGTCCCATTGAAGTCCATTATATGGAGAAAAATCCTGGAATGTTTTCATCAAAAACCTTCATTTCTTTTCGACTGAAGAAAGAAAGACATGGACATTTGGATGACACTGGGGGTGAGTAAATTATCAGCAAAAGTTTTTTTAAAAGTGAACTAATCCTTTAAAATAAAGTGTAACCGATTCTCCTGAGAAATGAAAGAGAAACATCTGAGCAATAAAACGGTGTTTCGGATGAGTCTGCTCACCTGTCGCGTCCTCGTACACCACCGTCACGGCTTTCCACTTGTAGAACTGCACGATGTCCAGCACGGCGCGGCTGATGGAGGCGTAGTCGGGGTACAGGTTGATGTAGAAACTGTCTTTGTTGTCCACAGACGGGTGTTTCCAGCGGGTCTGGATGTGAGGAACCTCCAGCGCGTTACAGATGGACTGCACCGCACTCACTGAAGAACTGTGGGACGGGCCGAACACCGCGGCCACACCGAGAGCCAGCTGATCACAGGCTGACAGCAAGACCAAGAGAACATCAGTCACTTCATCAACACACTGATCAAATATCACCCCTAATTCAACTTCATATGTTAAGATCAGCTGACTTAAATGTTTAAGTATAATCAAACTGGCCGTCAAGTTACTGGCCATTTCAACTCATTTTTTTAAATCTTGCATACACTCTTGAAATTAAAGGTTCCAAAAGGATTCCCAAAACATTATTTTCTTAGTGTGAAGAACATTTTATAATCTTTTTCCACTATAAAGAACCTTTTGTGCTTTTAAAAGATGCCATGGATTTAAAAAAAGCTTCTTGGCAATTAAGAACCTTTACTTTTAAGAGTGTTGAATCTTGTACAACTTTGCAAGTTGAAATTGGTTCATTTATTTTGATGAGGTAAAGTAACGGAAAAACATATATTGCAATAACTTATCGATCATATCATTTTTATAGTGTTTATTCAAATGCAATTATATAAAATAAACTACTAATCGGTACACACACAAAAATAGGTGTAGAAACAATTTTCACTCCGAAAATTCTAGTAAATTTCACGGCAAGTGACACCGGTGTTATTTTCATTTTCTTTGAGTTTTATTACAGTTTTTAATTTTTTATGTTAATTTTAGTTTAACTTTTAGTCATTTTGTTATGTGCTTTTGTCCTTTTACTACTGTTTTTTTTTCCAGATTTAGTTTTAGTAATTTATTTCCAGTAAATTATCTAATAACTTTCCAAAGCAACCTTTTTCTAATTCTAATTTTTTAAATTACTATATAAACTAATATTTATATTTTATTTTATTTTATTTAAGCTTTATTTTAATCGATTTTAACAGATATGTTTTTAATAGTTTTATGTGTTTTTCATACGTAATAGTTTTGTGTTTTCAACACATTGAATTAAATGTGAAAAACTGAAGTAGTATTTTCTTTTTAAACAGGTAAAAAAATCTTTTTGCTACCATTCCTGTAGCTCAAATGGTAAAGCATTGTGCTTGCAATACCAAAGTCATGGGATCGATTCCCAGGGAATGCATGAACTGATCCGTGTTGCTTTGAGTTAAAGTGTCGGTCAAACTGAATGTGTATCGCACCTCGTCTAGAAGCCTCGAAGCTGTCGAACAGGTTGATTCTCTGGATGTCGTAGGTGAGGGTGGTGTTGGGCATTAAAGTCCTGTTTCTGTTAATGTTGGTTACAGCGAATTTGAAGGCAAGTTCCTCCACGCTAATCGGTTCATTCTCAAGTGTCTCGAAAATCCCACCTGCATAGACAGAAAAAGGAAACATTGGTTGGTCAAAAAAGAAATTAGTAATCTCAAATCTCCTTTAGAGATCTCAGCAATGTCTCAAACGCATTTTATAGCTCTTATCTTTTACTGTGTGTCACTGTCAACTGAGAAGAATTTGAGTTTTTAGTCATGCTTCATTCCAGAAAAGATGTTTCTCCAAAATTTAAACATACAAACCAACAAGGTAACATATGTGTATGGTGAAGGTTACAATTCTGCAATTGAAACAATTATTGGTAAATGGTAAATGGACTGCATTTATATAGCGCTTTCACAGACCCAATGGCCACCAAAGCGCTTTACAATTTGCCTCACATTCACCCATTCACTCTCTCATTCATACACCGACGGGCGACTGCAGCCATGCAAGGCGCCATCAAGCTCGTCGGGAGCATCTGGGGTTAGGTGTCTTGCTCATGGACACCTCGACACTTGGCCAGGTGGAACCGGGGATTGAACCACCAACCTTCCGGTTTGTAGACAACCTACATGAACCACTGAGCCACTGCCACTGCCAGACTATTCCCCTAAGATAAGAGCCATATGATGCTCTCACAATCTCTGCTGTTTTCTCGAGCTGCCGCAGCACAAAACAGTTTATGAGTTTTCCGTCATGACGTCTCTAATCCTTAAATGACTTTACATCTACATGACAATCTACTATAGACAGAATATGATAAAACACATACAAAATCTGCTTTAGTGCACACATACACGCACATCTGTACAGGAGCACAAGTTTACATTATTATTAGTTAAACCTCAGAGAAAACACATGTACAGTAGTGTGATGATAAATGCAATACACACAAGCATTGTTGACTATATGCAAAAAAAATAAAAAGTATGTACATGTAATAAAAAGTATCTATGGTTCCTTGAAGAACCTTAAAATTCGTGTAACTTTTCTATTGGACAAAATGTTCTTTAGATTGAAAAAAAAAATCTTTAGATTATTAAAATGTTCTTTTAAAAAACCTGAACTGAAAGGTTCTTTGGGGAATCAAAAATTGTGTTTATAGCATCACTGTGAGAAGAAAAAAAAAACTTTTCGATTATTTATTTTACGCGTATAAAGTCCTTAAACATATCCTGTTAATGAAGTACATCTGATATATCCTGACAAACATACAAACCTCCAGTGAAGTTCATGACTTGTATGTACTGTATATGTGACAAAAATGTTGACCTAATATTATATTTACAGTATATATATGTATATAGTATATATATATGGTAACACTTTATTTGAAGGGGTGTGCATAAGACTGACATGACACTGTCATAAACATGACATAACACCTGTCATGAACATGAAGGAGTCTTTATGAATGTTTATGACTGTTGTCATTAAGTGTCATTCGGTAAATTATGACACTATTAATGCAAAGTTGACATTGTTTAAAATGTCTTTGTTATGACAACTTGACATTACCCAAGACAAAAATGTCTTGATTATGACAACTTGACATTAACAAAGACAGAAATGTCTTTGTTATGACAACTTGAAATTAACCAAGAAATCATAACCTGTCAACCTGTCACAAATATGTCATAACAGGTCTAATTATCAAACTTAAAGCATTTGGCAGTGTAATGACCCTTAATGACATCTTTATAACTAGTACAATGTGTTCCACTTTACTTGAGGACAGGTAATATTCATGACACAGTTATAATGGTGTCATGACGGCCAAAGTTGTGACAGGTTGACAGATATTATTTCTTGGTTAATGTCAAGTTGTCATAACAAAGACATTTCTGTCTTTGTTAATGTCAAGTTGTCATAATCAAGACATTTTTGTCTTGGGTAATGTCAAGTTGTCATAACAAAGACATTTTAAACAATGTCAACTTTGTATTGAAAGTGTCATAATTTACCGAATGACACTTAATGACAACAGTCATAAACATTCATAAAGACTCCTTCATGTTTATGACAGTGTCATGTCAGTCTTATGCACACCCCTTCAAATAAAGTGTTACCATATATATATATATATATATATATATATATAATATATATATATATATATATATATATATATATATATATATATATATATATATATATATATATATATATATATAACTCTAGCAAAGTTGTTGCCCTAAGTGACCCAAAACATGACCAAAGGGTGGAAACACTTGTTAACTATGGGATCAAATGTGATTCTAGCAGTACAGTTTGTTTAGTTAGTCATTTTATTACGATGAGTAAAAGTCCATTGTTTAATATTTATGATATTTGACCGAAATAGTTCTTTAAATCAAAATTGTTCTTGTTTAGTTAACCTTTCTTGTTCCCCACGAACCACATCAAATCAGCACATTGTTTTTTCAGTCTCACGTTTGAAAGATGACAACTCTGGAACAATCATCCCTCAGACGCCAGCGATTGGCTGCGAGCACCTCGGAAAACAACTTCAACAGGATTTTTTGGAGAGAGTGTGATTGACGCCGTAAGAGAAGAGAGGTAAAGAACGAGAGGGCAAGGCCTCCCCTCTGGGCTATGATTGTGAATGACCTTTCTCTTCCACCGAGAGACCCTTGTGTGGGTGAAACACGCTCGAATCCAGCCGATAAACACCAGGGTTAATTACGGTTAGCAAAGCACACCACACAGGAGCTGCTCTCTTCCGTGGGGAATATTTCATTCTCACAGGACGGATAAAAATACAGACTTTCTCAAGGTAATGACATTTCATTGTGGCTGTTCGAGCAGAACCACTTACAGGCTTATGTGAAAAGGGCATGAAAATCAAATATGTACTAAAGCTTCAGATGTTCAAATTATTCCTGTGGAACCGCTCAGACTCATTTCAATGGTCTTGACAGCTTCGTCGTTCACTGTTCATCTGCCATGTTTGATTTAATGATGCTTTCTCTTATGATATGCTGCATGAACTAATTGCATTATTTATTTAGCAAAGCATGCATTGTGAAAACAAACAAACAGCTACACTGTAAAAAAAGAATGTAAATTTACAGGTAATGGTCTGTATTTTTTTTACAGAATTTTGCCGTTTTGTCATTATACAGTGAATGCCTGTTATTTTACAGATATTTGCTGTAATTTAAAGGTCCACTATTGAATTTACAGGTAATTGCTTGTATTTTGGTTTTACATCTATTTTACGTTTTTTTAAAGGAAATTGTCTGTATTTTTACAGGGTTGTGTGTAATTTTACATAACATATTCCGTAATATTTTACAGATTTTTTCTGTTAAATTAGAAAACACAGAAAAGAAGGTATAACTGCAGAAATCAGCAGTCATTTAACACGTTTTCATTGAAGATCATTAAGTATGTGGGTGTTAAAGTGAGTTTTAAGGTTAAATAATAGTATTTCCGTACTAAATACCATTAAATTTACAGTTTTTGAAAGTGAAAAAGAACAACTCATTGTATAATTTACAGTGAAAAACCGTAAATTGACATTCCCACAATTCCCTGCGTGACACTTCACATTTAATGTGTTTTTGTTGAAATAACCTTGTTTCTTCATAGTTTTCTTAGTTTTTTTCGAATCAGTTATGTATATTAGGGTTTTATGTTACATTTAATGTTGTTAAACTAATGTTTATTGCATTTTTAAAATTTCATGTGTTACCATGATAATGTTTCTGCGAATGACACTGTGCAGTTTTTATATATTAACTCTCTTGTGGAAAAGCTGCTTGTAATGAGCTTTGAATGATCATGTGACTCTCATCTTCACTGTGGTTGTCAGTGATACAATGGTACAAAACAGATATTAATACTTCAATAGGTCAGTAAATTAACATTATATTAGATAATGAAAGATATTTTTGTGTAGAATAACAGTAATAAACCATAATTATAGAATAAGAAATTACCATTTTTTTACAGTTTTTTTCCTTACAGTATTTTTCCGTTTTTTAACAGACATTTTCTGGCGCCCCTGCTGCCAGAAAATTACCGTTTTTTTACAGTTTTTTTTTTACAGTGTACATATCTTTGTAAAATGTTCTATCTATCTATCTATCTATCTATCTATCTATCTATCTATCTATCTATCTATCTATCTATCTATCTATCTATCTATCTATCTATCTATCTATCTATCTATCTATCTATCTATCTATCTATCTATCTATCTACAGCAAGAAAGATCATAGGTTTTTGGACAGAACCATCGAGGGCATGACAGATATTTAGCTCATATTTAATATATGACATTTAAGATATTTTTGTTTTAGGTTATAAATGCATAAACACCTCTATGAACGCTTAATCGAAGGAAATACATGACACAATCACACACTCTCTTTGTTCCAGATTATGTTAGAATATTAATGTAGAGCAGCTCTGCAATTACAACATTTGTTATTTATTTCATTAAAAGGTAATTCGGCAACACTTCACAATAAGATTCATTAGTTCATAAAATAAATGAAAATAAAGCTGTTCATTGTTAGCTCATGTTAGAGTGCATTAACTAATGTTAACAAATACAACCTTTGATTTGAATAATCTATTAGTAAATGTTGAAATTAAAATTACCTAAGATTAATAAATGCTGTAGAAGTATTGTTCATTCTTAGTTCATGTTAACCAATGAACCTTATTGTAAAGTGTTACCGGTATTTCTATTTCAGACTTAAAGGGATAGTTCACCCAAAAATGAATAACTCACCCTCATGTCTGTAAGACTTTCGTTCATCTTCAGAAAATTTGGACTAAACCTCTCAGTTCATATGGATTAGTTTTACAATCTCTTTATGACCTTTTTAAAGTGGTACTGTAGTTGCGTAGCTGTCGACGGAGGGACAGAAATCTCTCAGATTTCATCAAAAAGACCTTTATTTGTGTTCCTGAAGATGAACAAAAGTCTTGCGGGTTTGTAACGACATGACGGTGAGTAATTAATGACAGATTTTCATTTTTGGATGAACTAACCCTTTAAATAAAAGCAGTTTCTCCCTCAGGAAGCGAGGAAGTCAACCATGACGGGTCGTGATCTATTTGTTGCCGGGTTGCTGGTTTAGGCACCTGGTTTTCACAGAGCTATGTGCAAAGTCAATGTCTTCAGAAACAAATGCACCGTCAAGGTTCACAGGGCAGCAATGCCTCATACGGGCCAACAAACACAATGGGTTTTGCTGAGCTTGGAAATACTGTACATGATATATGAAAATAGCAATAATTCAGTAAAATTAAAGTACAAACCAGTCTGAAACAAACATGAGAACAACCTCTTTTATCTTTTAAATAAAAAAGGCAAAATCCAACTCAATGCACATTTACTATCAAAACAGCTTTTGCATCAGGAGTTAAGAAAGAAATCAAACCGTTACAGGCTTGTTTACTCTGCGGACGCTCTCTACAAATTCAAAGTCACCTTGTGCACATGCTAATCCACGTCTGTAAACACATTGCATGCACCATTTTGAGATTAACTACCTCATGAACAGCAAATCCGCAAAGTAGCTCAAAGTGACCAGTTTCCACAAGACACTGCATGTAAACCTCTCTGATTTGGTGTACCAGCGTGGAGCCGCTGTTGACATCATGCTGATGCTCGGAATAATCAGGTAAAACCCACTGATCCCAACGAACAACCTGGAGTCATCCTTCAATTTTACTTCCAGTAAAACAAGTCTTTTCCTTCTTAAACTCTCCTGTGTATTGTTTATATCTGGTAATACTTAACAGTGGTTGCATTATGTTACCCAGCAGAACCTGTAAAGACTACCTGAAATCCATACTTGAGTAAAAGTACAGATACCTTACAGTTTACTCGTACTTAATGAAGGCTTAAAGATGCACTAGTCTTCAACATCTGAGAGACACACCAGTGAAAAACAAGAAACTGTTGATTTGTGAGGAGAGCAATCACACAGTTTATTTTCTAAAATCAAAATAAACCTGAACAGCTCAAAGTTGCTATAAATCAAGGTTCATATAACAGTCTCTTAAACGCCTACAAACTCTCAAGTCTCAGTTAGGCTCAAGTGCTCAAACAAAAAAACAATATCCTTTCAAAAAGGTCTCTTTAATATGACAGATACATAAAATAATGTTAAGTAAAATGAAATATTCAAAGCCTGGTTACACTGGATGTGCTGGTTTCGGCCTCATTAACAGCTGTAGTCATGTTCTCATCTCAAATATGAAACACTACCTGCTAATACACTCACATTCCCGTAGACTCGTTGATGAGTTTGGGTGAGTAAAGGTGAAACACACAAGATGGAGTTCCTTCAGTGCCCTGTAGATAAGGTGACCAGACGTCCCGAAAAATTCGGAACAGTCCCGAAATCTAAGCCGTTGTCCCGAATCCGGCCCTAATTGTCCCGAAAATTATACTAAAGCTAAATCTTGAGTAGTTATTGTCTGATAAAATATTAAAAACTGTCCATGGAGGCTGAGTCGGCCCTTGCCGGCGGCTCATTGGCTGCAGCATCTTTTCTGTTTCTTTTTTTGAAGTTCTACAAAGATAGGCGCAAATTTAGATATACATTGATTTCATTAATTCGTTTTGTTGACATGGCTGGTGTACCGGACCCACAACACGACGTTTTTTTTTGGCAGACTAAAGACTAATGACAGACTGTTGATCTTTGAAAAAAATATGTTTGGTTCAGGTTTGAAATTTATTATCTTTTATTATAGGCTATGTAGTCTAATATCATAGGCCTACCCATAACCCCCCACCCGGGTCCCGAATTTCAGCCAATCTCATCTGGTCACCTTACCTGTAGATGGTTATATTCTTTTGTAACAGAAATAAACTGCTGCAGAAAAATGACTTTGCAGGCAACGTCTGCGCATTTCAGACAGACTTCTGAGGCAACGTAACAGTTTAATGATCAACAGCAAAACAGAGCGAGCTTTGGTGAAAAGTAGTATTTAATAGTGGTGGGCAGATCGAGGCTTCGTGAAGCAATGAAACAGTTGAACCAAATGTGCCATATTGTGTCGAGGCTTCGAATCAATCCGACACCCGTCTCCACTGTGACACCTAGTGGTCACTTGCAGGTGTTGATCTGAAACAACCTTGACAACAAGCCATTAAAAAAATGTTTTTTTTTATTATTTTATTATTGTAGCTATTTTCCTAATATGTGAAGCTTGAACCTGTAGGCTCCTCACTGTGCATAATGTTATTTTGGTCCTGAAAAATTAATAGAAGAAATCAAGCCACAATATCTCACTTTTTAATAGATTTGTATTCAAAAATATTAATTTATCTGCTGTCGAATGACTTAGCCAACTTCTTTTTAACAGATAATTTCTCCAGTCTTTGAAAAAATCCTCTCACAAAAAAACCCACGAGGTCAAGATGAGTAGACTGAGTAGACACGAGTAGATCTGCGATTGTGTGTTCTGTTCCCGACCCTGTCAATCAAACGCTGAATCGGCGGAGCTCGCCACCTGTCGAAACACTCTGAAGTTCATTTAGCCGAAGTCACGTGACAATAGGTGTTTTGAATCACGCTTCGGATCAGTGTTTCGAAACATCTGCGCTTTGGGATCTCGCAAAGCTTCGGAACGTCTGTTTCGCGTCAGCCATGCTTAGTTTTTAATAGTATTTAATGACTAGTAATTTCTCGCTAGAAATGAGATTATAAGTGGAAAATGTTGATCAAAAATGTACATTTACACACAAACTGATGACCAGACGCAACTTTTAGACGCCATCTTTATTTTTCTAGCTCAACTGTCACAGAATGGAACGCACAGGATTGTGGGATATCAAAGGCAGCGAAGGATACACATATGCTGCCTTCAAATATCCATCAGATGAAGGCATCTCAGGAGAGAGAAATAGAAACATTGCATTCGGACGTGTCATGACTCCTGATGCCCTGAGACCTTAAAATACTTCCTCTTTCGGACACAGCCAAAATGTAACGAGTAACTGCATTACTCATCACAAATGTATTGGAGTAAAGAGTACATACCTATTCAAAAATGTAGTCAAGTAGAGAGTAAAAGTTGCTAATATCTTTGCTACTCAGTAAAGTAGTAACTAATTACATTTACTTTAATACTTTACACCACTGAACTGCATGCTTGCCGTTTATTGACCACTGCAAAATATGTGAAACTGAAACACTTTTGTAATCACTCAGGATTTGCTAAATAAGTAAAATTAAAAACTTTATAAGAATAATATATATATCATAATAATATATTTTTTTATTTTTAATACTTTTTTAATACAGTAAAATTGCATGCTTCCCAGTTTCCACTACAATCTTATATGCAGTGTTGAGGAAAGTTAATTTTAAAAGGTCTGCGATATTACAATATTGTGTTATGGAAAGTAATGTGATGCGTTACTGTTTCTCACCTGGGCTGAGTTGCTTGAATTTTTATTTTAATATTTTAATTAAGAATTAAAAAT
Source organism: Chrosomus eos (assembly GCA_036326025.1). Lineage (NCBI taxonomy): Eukaryota > Metazoa > Chordata > Actinopteri > Cypriniformes > Leuciscidae > Chrosomus > Chrosomus eos. The sequence continues at coordinate 37,186,833 of CM070825.1, read as the reverse complement.
GTTATAATAATACACTCACCTAAAGGATTATTAGGAACACCATACTAATACTGTGTTTGACCCCCTTTCGCCTTCAGAACTGCCTTAATTCTACGAGGCATTGATTCAACAAGGTGCTGAAAGCATTCTTTAGAAATGTTGGCCCATATTGATAGGATAGCATCTTGCAGTTGATGGAGATTTGTCGGATGCACATCCAGGGCACGAAGCTCCTGTTCCACCACATCCCAAAGATGCTCTATTGGGTTGAGATCTGGTGACTGTGGGGGCCATTTGAGTACAGTGAACTCATTGTCATGTTCAAGAAACCAATTTGAAGTGATTCGAGCTTTGTGACATGGTGCATTATCCTGCTGGAAGTAGCCATCAGAGGATGGGTACATGGTGGCCATAAAGGGATGGACATGGTCAGAAACAATGCTCAGGGAGGCCGTGGCATTTAAACGATGCCCAATTGGCACTAAGGGGCCTAAAGTGTGCCAAGAAAACATCCCCACACCATTACACCACCACCACCAGCCTGCACAGTGGTAACAAGGCATGATGGATCCATGTTCTCATTCTGTTTACGCCAAATTCTGACTCTACCATCTGAATGTCTCAACAGAAATCGAGACTCATCAGACCAGGCAACATTTTTCCAGTCTTTAACTGTCCAATTTTGGTGAGCTCTTGCAAATTGTAGCCTCTTTTTCCTATTTGTAGTGGAGATGAGTGGTACCCGGTGGGGTCTTCTGCTGTTGTAGCTCATCCGCCTCAAGGTTGTGCGTGTTGTGGCTTCACAAATGCTTTGCTGCATACCTCGGTTAACGAGTGGTTATTTCAGTCAAAGTTGCTCTTCCATCAGCTTGAATCAGTCGGGCCATTCTCCTCTGACCTCTAGCATCAACAAGGCATTTTCACCCACAGGACTGCCGCATACTGGATGTTTTTCCCTTTTAACATCATTCTTTGTAAACCCTAGAAATGGTTGTGTGTGAAAATCCCAGTAACTGAGCAGATTGTGAAATACTCAGACTGGCCCGTCTGGCACCAACAACCATGCCACGCTCAAAATTGCTTAAATCACCTTTCTTTCCCATTCTGACATTCAGTTTGGAGTACAGGAGATTGTCTTGACCAGGACAACACCCCTAAATGCATTGAAGCAACTGCCATGTGATTGGTTGATTAGATAATTGCATTAATGAGAAATTGAACAGGTGTTCCTAATAATCCTTTAGGTGAGTGTATGTTTTATAAACTTTTAACTTTCCCTTCCAGTAAAACAAGTATTTTCTTTCTCAAACTCTCCTGTTCATGTGCAGCACTTATTTACAAATACAAGATGGAGGTCATCCTAAGAATATTATTCAACCATATTCTGACATTTGCGTATAGGGTAAATGTCACCTCAAAAGCAGCAGAGCATTATGGAAATGATTTACAGAAGTGATGAAACTGAAAGGCTGAGCAGTCAAGCAAGAAACACTGAACATGCCAGAATCCTCTACCATCCTCACCTTCATGTGACTTCCAGAGGAGATGTAGCAGCACAAATGAGGATAGCTTTTCATTAGAGGAGCGTTCCACTATGCTGACCCGCTTTGGTAGAAATGATGTTCGGATTACGGTGGTTTCTATTGAATTTTGCAGTTCTCAGATTCAGAGAGCTGATGCATCTGAACCTGAGTATAGTTTTTATCATTCAAAACACAGTTCAAAACATTTCTAACCTTCAGAAATATACAGTATTACACCAAAATGGGTTGGACCTTCAAGCAGAGAGAAATGATATGATTGGCTGACCTGTTAATCATCCAATCACAGACCAATTAAACATGCATCTTAGTATCCTTAAACACATCATCATCATGCATGAAGTTCATTCAGATTTCAACCGGCTTCTATATCTCATTGGCAGACATGTCTCTAGCTCTGACATCATCAGGGGTTTTGGGTAATGAGATGCTAATCAAATGAAGGCATCAATCAAAAGCCTGACTTTAACAAATTGCACAATTCACCGTGAAGTGGAATAAATCGGTATTAATTGATTTCAGGCTCGGGGTTTGTAATGTTTGCGTGTCACAGGGACAACCTTGGTGTGTCTTTGACTCTAAATAAAGGTGTATTTCACTTATAGACTAAAACGCCATTAAAACATAAAACAAATGGCGAATAATACTTAAAGGATAATTCTGGTATTTAGCACTTTGAGTCTATTTTCTAGTTTGATTTGGATGAAATAACGTGGTGGACACGGAAATTTTGACGATGGGTCCTGTCTCAACGAACACCACTAACCACTCGGTGAGTGTCACAGTTTTGAAAACGAATGTTAAGGGTTGTTTTAAGGACATGTTTGTGCATGCCCATAGACAGCCACTCTGAAGCGGTCAGAGGCGATTCTAAAATAGTCAAAAAATCGAGACAGGACCCATTGTCAAAATTTCTGTGTCCACCACTCTAGTTTATCCAAAACAAACTAGAAAATAGACTCAAAGTGCTAAATACCGGAATTATCCTTTAAAGCTGCATTTTACAAATCATAAATTGTATATAAAATAATACAAATGCATCTTCAAATAAATTAACAGGGCAAAGGGGCAAAAATGCTAGCCTGGCTGCGCCATCCTACGCACTTCCGCTCAATTTCATTTTCCTTCGGTACTTCGTCTGGGACTGCTGTATATTCTTAGGGTTCCAGAAATCAATTTTTTGTAGGACCAATCAGCGAACAGAGGGAGTGGCTGAGAACGATGACGTCGATGTAGTGCGTCAGTTTGAGTTGGAGCGGAGAAAGACATGAGAAAAACTATTCGGTCCGTCGTTGCAAAACTGCCGAATATACAGAAGTTAAAGCCGGAGCAAGAACAATGTTTGCTAAGTTTTGTTGGTGGCCATGGTGTTGTGGCCCTCCTCCCCACGGGGTTCGAGAAAAGTTTGATTTTCCCGCTCACTCCGCTAGTGGTAAATGAGTTCTTTTTTTACAGTCTATGGTTCGCACAACCACACGTTAGCGATTGGCTATGGCAGATCCTGAGTGACTCTGGGCAGATCCAATAGTTTTGAACTTTAACAGAGAACCCGCCTACAAGGAAGTAAACGTTTTTCAATGGAGCGAGGCCAGACTCTCTGTACAAATAAAATGTACGAGAGTCTGGTAGAACCAGGCTACAAAAATGCCACCAATATTAATAAAAATGCTTAAAAAAACAAGATATGGTGAAAGACAAAGTCTCCATATAAGTCCTTGTTTTTAATACTTATAAGCAATATCACACGAGCATAAGTGCTGTGTTTCCGAATATCAGCACGTTTGGAAATGTGATATTGATTTTATACAACAATTCAATCAATAATAAGTTAATAGGCTATTAGGTGACTTACATTTTAGACACAATATTGCCAGTTTTTCCTCTATTTTGCCAACGAAAATAGTTCAGAATAGTAAAAGCCATGGCGCTTCTCCGAGCAACAGTTTCCGTTTTGTTACTGAATAAATCTGTGTTATTGAACGAATAGTTCTAATGAATGATTCGCGACTCACTCAGTCCCTGAATGAATCGTCCGTTTGAATGAATCGTTTGACTGAATAATTCAATGATTAATTCGTTAAGGCAGTGATTTGCCGCCACCTACTGGCGGGTTTAGAATAATTTTATTTTAGCTGAGGGACTGAAGAACAACGATTGAAAACTGTTCTTGTTTTCAGTTGTGAATGTAACAACAGCTGTGGTTAAAGAGATTAAAGAGTTTAGAGTAATTAAGATTTTTTTTATGTTTTTGAAAGAAGTCTCTTATGCTCACCAAGGCTGCATTAATAAACATTGATGTTGTGAAATATTACAATATAAAAGAACTGTTTTTTATTTAAAATGTAATTTATTCCTACTTTAAATCAGCATATTAGAATGATTTCTGAAGGATCATGTGACAGACTGGAGGAATAATGCTGCAAATTCAGCTTTGATCATTTTACAATATATTCACATAGAAAACATTCCAATATTTTACAGTATTACTCTTTTTGCTGTATTTTTGATCAAATAAATGCAGCCATGGTGAGCAGAAGAGACTTATTTTCAAACATAAAAAAAAAAATCATCTTAATTTTTCCAAACGTTTGACCAGTAGTCTACAGTAGGCTTTAACTTTTGAATCAAATGGCAGAAGCAAAATTGTGATTTTTGGTGAAAGCCATTTTGATCTTCCTGAAATCTGTGTCATTTAATCCTGAGACTGTGCCAGTGTGTTGCTGTGAGAGTTGTAGACGTGAGTGTTGAATCTCAGAGACGGACTTCACTGTGATGTGAGCCAACAGCGGGAGCGAAGGACAAAGATGCAGTTGTTCCCTCCATTCATTCAACATCCCACTATCCCACATGACTGCATCACAGTGTGTGTGTGTGTGTGTGTGTGTGCGTGTGTTGTGTGTGTGTGTGTGTGTGTGTGTGTGTGTGTGTGTGGTGTGTGTGTGTGTGTGTGTGGTGGTGTGTGTGTTGCGTGTGTGTGTTGGTGTGTGTGCGTGTTGTGTGTTGCGTGTATGTGTGGTGCGCGTGTGTGTGTTGCGTTGTGTGTGGTGCGGTGTGTGTGTTGGCGTGTGTGTGGTGCGTGTGTGGTGTGTGTGTGTGTGTGTGTGTGTTGGTGTGTGTGTGTGTGTGTGTGTGTGTGTGTGTGTGTGTGTGTGTGTGTGTGTGTGTGTGTGTGTTTGATGTGTGTGAGACTGAGATGTCTCTGTTCTGGGTACCTGATCTCTAGAACTGGCCAATAAGATGCTTTAAGCTCTGATTAAAAATACAGAGTAAACAGAGAAATTAAAACCGAATCTAAAAATCTAAAATGATTGTTTTGAATGAAATAACAGCATCTAATTCATCTGTTCATAAACATCACAGTGATGCTTTCCAAAATACACTGAATATCACAAAATGTTCTGACAAAAACACAGTCATATTTCACATAAAAATAAAAATAAATAAGTACATATTTTGACCCTATTTATTTTCATGACAATTTAGCACATTTAACCCCCACATTTAATATATATATAAATGTTAATATTTTTATTAAAATTTATTATTTTTTTATTATTAATGCTGTTTTGCAGAAATTATATGAAAATCTAGTGAGAATTATTATTTAAAATTAATGAGAATTATTCATAGGGGGAAAATGTTTTGATTTTGGTGTGACATGTGACCTGGACATAAATATAAAAATATACTTTGCTAGATTTTAAAACATTTTCTAGTCTGTTTAAATAAAATGTTAAACATTCTAAGTAATAAAATCCAACTTTTCACATCCTCTTTTGTAAAGGCACTTTGGAGAAAAGCCTTTGCTAAATGCATAAGTGTAAATGTGAACGTAAATAAATGTAGTCAGCATCTCCTAATCAAACTGTTATTAATATGTATGTTCTGCTCAGGCGCAGGGCGTCCTCGCAGTGCTTTGGCTGGGTCAGTCTGAGGGTCTCTGAGCAGAAAGCAGATTAGCCCGGCTTCTTTAACATGCTTAACAGGGACGGTTTCTCAGTATTACCCAGCGACCGGGTTTCTAACCCAAAAGCTGAGAGGACTAATTGAAACACTAACCATATGGAGAAGATTAAATGTTTGCAGAGAAAAAAAGATTAGATTCGACCTCAGACCAGGAGAAATTATAACAGCGGATTAAAGGCACAAAGAACATTATTAAAGGCTCCAAAGAAACAGAATCAGCCACCTCTGGAATACCAATCCATACATCTCAATTATTTAACTAGTTAACAACCAGTGAACAACATCACACAATCTTTACGACTCTGAGGTCAACCGTCCTGCTGAGTTTTGACACTCTCCTGTCTGTAGCTTTCTAGTCATCCTGAAGACCTCGGCCCAAATCCTTTACCCTTTACCCTTTACCCTTTATTTGAGGGGACATCCATTAGTAGTGGTGCCCGAATCCATAGTGGACGTTATCTAGTGCACTCACTCAGTCCAACAAACAATGTACACTTAACGGCTAGAGAATACCCATAATGCACTGTAAGGGTTGTGTGCCAAATTTATTCCAATTAATTGTAATTGATTATTAAATTGTTTAATTAAGGTTTGTGCATGACAGTTTCCATGACAGAGTTGAAGATAAATCTTTTCATTACTACTGGAGCTGCCAGTTTGCTTCATTTCAGATGATCATTAAACTGCAGGCAATAATCCATCAGTGTCTGAATTCACACACTCGTTTTCATTCACTCCCTCAAGTAGACTGTATTAGTGAAGTAATGTAGGGAACAGTGAATGAGGGTATAGGAGGCGGTTTCGAACACAGGTCTTGATTTGCTTGTTCAGGTGTGTTTCAATAGGGTTGGAGCTAAACTCAGGAAAGTGGATCTCGAGGGCCAGAGTTGAGCTTTACATTCATTATGCATTACCAAACTTACAATATTCATAATCTGGACTGCATAAAAACAACAGATCATAAGAAGCTGTTAGATAGTAGATTAACCTGCATTTTAGCATACCTGTCCTGGATCTCTCTCTCTCTCTCTCTCTCTCTCTCTCTCTCCTCTCCTCTCCTCTCTCTCTCTCTCTCTCTCCTCTCTCTCTCTCTCTCTCTCTCTCTCTCTCTCTCTATAAAACAATAGGATTAGATGGAATGAACTGGAAAGTCCAATGAAAATACTGCAGCTGGAAGAATTTATAGATGATATTTGGTCATCTAGATAGTTCAAATTGTGCTTCTAGAAAATTATAGGGGAAATAAATTGCGTGTGTGATCATAAGACTTACATATTCTGAATCTGCTGCATTAGATTCCAAATAGACGGATTTAGATTTACTATCCAAAAATTATGCAATTTCCATTATTGACATTTATCACCTCAGGATTGTTAAAAATTATTTTCTAATAAGAAAAATCATATGTGATGACCAAAAGTTGCGTCGGGTCAGAGGTCACCACTGGAACTAGACTCACACACCGGAAGTCAGTGATTTTAGGTTATAAAGTTATAAATATGGATATTTTTCTTACAAAAACGAACCGCTTCGCTTCAGAAGGTCTTTATTAACCCCCTGGAGTTGAATGGATTACTTTTATGATGGATGGATGAGCTTTTATGGGCTTCAAAAACTATAATTCACTCCCATTATATAGTTTAAGAGCCCTGATTGTGTTTAGCTGAAAGAAGAAAGTCATATAAACCTAGGATGGGTTGAGAGTGAGTAAATCATGTGATAATTTTGGGTGAACTAACCATACGTGTCAAAAAATACTTTCAAGGGACCACTTTTATCGCATAGAAGCATGAGGCACACGAATTAAAACCTAAAGAAGTTCTAATGCAATGACATTCAGAAATCTTTTAAGCCACTTCCAGAGTTTTGGAGATACTGAAATGGTCAAACATCATAGTCCAGAAACGTTAATTCCACACATAGCTGTTATTAATGAAGGGTTTTGATACTCACCGATTCTCAAGACCTGCTGCGCGCTGAGACTGACCTCTGCCATCAGACACAGCAGGATGAAGGAGCTCACACCTGTCCCCTTCAGCACGGGACACCTGCAGGAGACACAGTCAACATACATCTCCTTCTTCTTTGTGTATCCATACAGGAATGATTTCCATCCGAGCAGCATCTTTCCACTCACTCGTACTGGTGGGAATCCCCCATCCTCACATCCATAGGTGCTAACTGGGCATCACTTTCCAGAATAAGTCATCCCTTCCCGCGGTGCTTTCAGGACATAGTGGTGTTTCTGACAGGGACCGCGCGACTCCCCGTCCGTGCGCGCGAGCTCAATTGAGGGCACTGGCGACTCTCTGATCCGCAAACATGGATCCGTTGTGAAGATTAACTTCAAATCTGGCAGCAGTCGACCTCGACAACGTCTTTGCTCTTTGGTACACCGAGGAAATGATTAAATCTTGTGCCGGCGCTCTGATGGAAACGCACATCTGCCAGCAGATTAAATAACCGTTTATCTGTCACTCGCTGTCTGTGATTTCGCCAAAGGGGAAGACACCTTATTCAACAGCAGTTAACCCACTTTTAATAACATATATATTTTTTAAAAAAATCACTCGCATTATATAAAATGCGAGTGAAAAAAAACTAAAACGACCAGGTCAGAAGTGATAAGCAGCTGTTAGAAGTTTGTGTGTAAACTAGGCTAGTGGTGGAGATTTGATTCATTCCAATGATTCAAATCTTAAACAGTTAAATCAGTAGTTGATTTCGGAATAGCATAGCCTACTCTTACTATTTCTGCTAAATAAAAATGGCACTGCAATTTCGTTAGAGTATGGAGCCCCGAGACATGCTGAAGAACAAAAAATGAGATGGGAGGAAAAAATTATTTGGCAACGCTTTTACATTCTCTTTCAAATATATTGCGCTTGCCCTGAGAAACTTTGCGTTCGTTCGCAAAATGTTTGCTTTTGTTTGCAAAAAAATTGCATTCACTTTTAAAGAAAATGTTGTTGTTTTCTTGCAAGTGAACGCAAAGTTTCTCAGGTTAACGCAAACATTTGCAAGGGAACGCAAAGGTTCTCAGGGGAACGCAAACATTTGCAAGGGAACGCAAAGTTTCTCAGGGGAACGCAAACATTTTGCAAGCGAACGCAAAGTTTCTCAGGGGAACACAAACATTTTGCAAGCGAATGCAAAGTTTCTGAGGGGAACGCAAACATTTTGCAAGCGAACGCAAAGGTTCTCAGGGGAACGCGAATAATTTGCAAGGGAATGCAAAGTTTCTCAGGGGAACGCAAACATTTTGCAAGCGAACGCAAAGTTTCTCAGGTGAACGCAAACATTTTGCAAGCGAACGCAAAGGTTCTCAGGGGAACGCAAACATTTTGCAAGCGAACACAAAGGTTCTCAGGGGAACGCAAACATTTTGCAAGCGAACACAAAGGTTCTCAGGGAACGCAAACATTTTGCAAGCGAACGCAAAGTTTCTCAGGGGAACGCAAACATTTTGCAAGCGAACGCAAAGGTTCTCAGGGGAACGCAAACATTTTGCAAGCGAACGCAAAGGTTCTCAGGGGAACGCAAACATTTTGTAAGCGAACGCAAAGGTTCTCAGGGGAACGCAAACATTTTGCAAGCGAACGCAAAGTTTCTCAGGGGAACGCAAACATTTTGCAAGCGAACGCAAAGTTTCTCAGGGGAACGCAAAACGATCAAGAGAATGCAGTAGCGTTGACTGATTTTTCCTCCTATCTCATTTATTTTCCACCAGGGGCTCCGTAGTAGTGCGCTATTATTCTGAATTCAGCGTCTTTTGTGTGTCATGGGTGAGTCATTGAATCTTCACTTGATTCTTTTGAACGAGTCGCTCGCAAAAGTCTGGCCCTGTCCCAAATGTAACACTTCGTATGCACTTTCGGTCTTGTGGACTTACAAAGGCTGCATGTGTTCATCAGACCATCAGCGAGCTCAGCAGTAGACTACTTCCCGACAGTCAAAGTGGCATTACGTCATGAAAGCGATGACTCGTACATTCGGGGCAGGGCCTCTGAATTCAGAAGCGAAAAACGAGCAAACGTGTACGTTTTAACCATTTAGTAGCATATGCGTTTCCAAATTAAGAAACATTATTTTTAATCAAAATGCAGCCTAAGTGCCATCTAGAGAAGGAGTAAGTATCGTAAACATTTTCCCCACAAATGTAAAAAGTAATTACTGTAGGCCTAATTACGAGATTAAGAGATGTAAAAAGTATTCACGTCCTCTTAGAACTCAAAATTAGCTACAACTGGTCCTTTTCTGAGAGCGTCCACATAAACACTATCGCCAAATTACAGTTATTTCGATATGATGTAAACGCAGCACAAGCTAGTGCTGCAGGTATGATGGATTCACACAATTACTGTAGCGATTTTGAACTGTAAAAAGGCTTCACGTGCTTGTAGAACTTTTAATTATAATGTGTAAACTGGTAATTTCTGAAAGCTACGCTGTACCACCTGACCACTGCAAATTTAAGGTGTGTTTGACTTGAGGCAGCGCTGTGCAGACCGATCGGTGTATGATATCACGCTAGAGCGATTCGAAAGCATACAGAGTTTATTTATGGTAATTACAACATGCCATGAACACAGCAATAGTTTGTCGCTTTAAAGGTGCTGTGTGTAATATTTGAAATAGGTACTACCGAATCAAAAATATTTTAATTTGGATTCCTTCACCCTCCTCAGAATCAATGCCCCATGGGTTGCACTATTGACAATGAAAGGCGACAAAACTTAAACTGTAATTTGAGTTGATTTATCCACATTTCAATATGTCTCTGTTGATTGAGCTTAAGATGGAAATTTAGTTTTTTTAGTTTGTGTAGAATCTGCAATCTCGGACCCAGTTCGTTTACTGGATTCCACAGTTGAAATACGTTGTGTTTTCCCGGGATGTTGAAATACTATTGGTGTATATATACAGTGGGCGGGATTACACAGACCAAAACAAAAACAGACATTCTGATACGGGATGCATATTTCAAAGCTGAATAACTGAATAAGATTTGTTTTTCAGAGAAACAAGTATGTGAACTCAGCATGTTTCCTGAATATCTGCAAACATATAGTCGTATTTTTATGCTATACTACAGTAAAAAAAACAACAACATACGGACCCTTTAAACAGGATGGATTCTGATTGGCTGTCAATGTTTTTTTCTTCATCAGCTGACAAAAAAAAAAACGTTTTGAAAGTGATTCCTCCGCTCTGGATCTGGTTTAAGAGGTGTTTGCTACCCGTATCCTAGGTCTTTGTGACAGTGGGTTTATACGGCATTAGAGGGATTACAGAGACAGGATCTGGATCACAGATCATTTAGAGAGGGAGGATAGCCTACAGTTCAGCCCCTGTAAACAGAGCCAGATAAAGCATGACGCTGGCTAATGCATTTACAGGATGAGAGGTGTTTACTTTGACAACACACTCGAAATTGTAATACATTTTTGTTGACATTGTCTGTGTATTTCTTTATAGTGTAACAAAGGGAAGAAATCTCTGTAAGCTGTTTTGCAATACAACTTACAATTATCAAAATGACAACAACAAGTAGATGAAATCCCCAATAAGCTACACTTGTAAATGGTAAGTGTGATAACTATAGTAAATGCTGAGTAAGGCCATCTACTGGTTAATCATCATAATAATGACGATGGAAGGTCAGGGCAAGTTATCACACTTTGAAAGTCAATAACAGCCTATTGAAAGGTGAACAAACACAAAACATTAATTGTCAAACCATTACACTCAAGACTCTGTGACAACTAGCCAATTTCATATATTTAATACACATTCTCTCATAAAGTCACAAGTGAGAAAAACAGCAGACACTTGCATATAATCATTTACAAATGTATAAGTGGCAATACAGTACACTATGATATGAGTCTCCTGTCTGCTGAAAAGAGAGAACCATGGGATATTCGCATGAATATCTCTTCAAATATTGTCATATTCTCAGCTCCAGGACAAACTCACAGCTGTTTATTTAGAGAATAACACACTCTTCTTAACTGCCAGCAAATATCATCCCAAAGGGCTAAAACCGGTTTGATGTGCTTGTATGCTGATTCAGTGTTTGCTGTCCATACGCCTCAATGAGAAATAAAGGTTGTTTATAAGGGCTGGATTCATAACAAACAATCACAGCTTTGAGTTCACAACTTTATGCACATCCATTGACAGTTTTACCTGGAGTTCTCCATCCGGTAGCTTTCACATTCAAGGGCAGTTGCTCATCTGGTGCGGGACACTCTGTTTACTACCTGCATTTCTGACATTTATCTCATGGGACAAAAACTCTGGAGCTGCAGGAAAATGACACCATGACAGTCTTAAACCCTTCAGTAGCTTTTGTTCTCAGCTGTGATGTCAAATCCATTTCACATTTTAAAAGCCCTTCAGGGAAAAAAGGCACTGGCAAAAAGTGTATTTCTTTTGTTGAACACAGAAGAAGATAGTTAGAATAATGTTGGTAACCAGACAGTTTCTGGCCCCCATTTTTTTTTCATAATATGAAAGTTGCATGCATTGCATAAATATTTCTCGTGGTTTAAAATTTAATGTGAGTTCTCACAAACTTGAAAAACCTGGATATGAGAGAATTTTATAAGTGTGATTTTTAGACCCAGAAAAGTCATGGAATTAATAAAATCTTTAAAAAGTGATGTTATTTTTTTAAACGATATAATTTTGTCTAGTTATGTGAAGCTCTAAACTATTTTATTGGGTAAAAATTGCTGAGAATTTGCTATTTGTGAAAATAATAAAAAACAAAAAGTAATCATGAACAAATATACAAAAGTAATGTAACATTAACTTAAAAGAGGTAAACCCAGAAGAATATGGAGTTATTAAAACTTCTGGAATTATGGAATTTTACATTTTTATCTAACCTAATTATAATTATTAGATTTTTTTTTGAAGATTGCAGTATTTATGATTTATCAGGGCAAAACACCTTTCCCTTCCTCTCACAGCGACATCTCTTTCTCTTCTCTGATGACATGTTTACTGGCATGTGGGCGGGGCAACCTGTCAAACCCACGAGATCCACCAATAGCAAACCACAACCGTCCAATCATCCAATCAATTCTCCATAGACAAAATTAAGTCCTGTCCTACATTTGTTCTTGTTTGAGAAGGCGTTTCATTCGGATAAACATCACAATAGGCAAGAAAAGATGATCGCAACCTTAGTTTCATGCTGACTTTGTCACTTCTAGTTTCTGTAAATAAAAATGTTTGACAAATCTTTGTCGTTCCAGCAGGAGAACAATTGGTTTGATAGGTTTTTAAAATGATTAGTATTAGATAAATGTTGAAATAGGGCTGCATCAAAAAAAAACTTAGATACGCAATCCAAAGCTACTGTCTGAGCTGCTGGACTGCACCCTGGAGAAGTCGTACCCTATGAAGAGCGGGTTCTGCTGCACAGGGTGAAATGCGGATCCGGAGGTGAAGGACGCGTAGGGATCGCTGCCGTCACTTCCTCTGAAGTGTGTGGAAAGCTTAGGGGGGTACTGTGTGTTTCTGGATACATACTGGCTTTGCATCACATTTGGGCCATGATAGTTCAGGTTCTGGGGTGGCATGAGGAGGTGACTGTACACTAAAGACCCAGTGGTCACCGGTTGCACACTGTAGGGTGAATGTTGACCACTAGAAGGCGTAATGGCGTAGCTGAACACAGAAGGCTGCTGAATGGAGAGGCTGTTGTTCTGGAGCAAAGCCTGGTGTCTTATAGAGTTAAAGGGCTGGAAGCGGTTTAAAGCGGGTTTATTAACTTGTCGGTGTGAATAAAATGACGAGCCTGATTTTGGACCCACACGACGACAGAGAAATATAACTCCAGACGCCATAAGAAAAGCACTAGTTACCCAACCGATATACAGCGCCTCTCCTAGTTCCCTGCGCTGCGCGTCGAGCAGTAGAGGGTTGTAGAAGTCTCTAATAATAGTGTGAGCCGTCCAAGAGACCGGGATGATAACGCAAACGGACGCTAAAATCTGCATCGCCCCCGAGGCAATCGCAAACATGCTTTTGACACGCGGTTGATCATTGAGACACGACGTGCAACGGAGGCTGAAAAGAGACATGAGCAGCCCGAGTGCAGACAGAGCCAAAGCGCCGCACGTCAAGCCTCGGGACGCCTGCAGGTCCGGCGGGAGGAACAGCAGAGAGTCGTACACTTTGCACTGCATGTGTATGTTGGCCTGCCTGAAGCACGTCATCCACAGACCCTCCCAGCGGGTCTCCATCACGATGATATTCTCCCCGATGAACGCCGTCACTTTCCACATGGGGAGGCCCGTGACGGCCACCGTCCCGATCAGACCAATGATGCCCAGGCACAGAGCGAGGAGGTCACACTTGCCCCGAACCATCATTGACCTCTGATCTCACGCGCTTTTGTCTATTTCATTCGTTTTCCTAAAAGTAGAGAAACAAATATCATATAAGAATGATTTCTGAAGGATCAGGTGACACTGAAAACTGGAGTAGGTAGCCTAGAAATCTAGACGCACCCTAGCGGCAGCAAAATGTATTTTAGCAACTCTCCGTTGGCTTTCGAGCTGGAAAAACCAAACTCTGGTCAGGCCAATCACATCGTGTATAGAGTTGGTTGGCGGGCTTAACATATTAACGGCAGAGTTGTGACGATTCCGCGTGAATTCCCTGCAACTTGAAAACAAAGAAGATGCTGCTGGCGAACAGCGGCCTTTCGAATCGGCTTTGGCCGCGACTCTGGAGGACTTGAAGTTAAGAGAACGTCACTTAAGTCATTCTTAAAACAGGAAGATGTGTTCTGAATTTGGAAGACCGGATACCCTGGTTGGAAAACGGATGGGACTCACTCATCCACAGCCGTTCGTTGCTCTGGTTGGTTGTAGCGCTATCCTATTGCGTGCAGAGGGATTTTGAAAGACAACGTTTATCCCGCCCCTCCGATTGAGGTATGCCAATGGAGAGTTCACAGACCTAACATCTTGATGTAGGTCTGGCTTGCCAGGCTATGGAGTAAGCCTAATGGTGTTGAAAATTCAGCTTTGCCCGGCCAAAAAAAAAAAAAAAATGTTTGTTTGAAATTTTAACAGCCAAATGCTTAAGAGTCTATGATTGGATCAGTATTACAGTGATTATTATGTTTTAGCATGTTATATGTTTGGCAACAGTTCTTCTAATCATAATCGATAGAATGTGTAGCTTTTCATTTCTTAAACGACCATGTAGGAAGACACATCATGACCATATTCCAAGATGACAAAGTCAAGATTCATCAGGCTCAAACTGGGAAAGAATGAAGAATCATTTTCACACATGAATCTCTGAGTCCAGATCTTAAATTCATTAAAGTATTTGGGTGTGCTGGAGGAGACTTTACAGAGTGATGGACTCTTGCATTGTCATATAAGATCTGGACCAAAAATGATGCACCTCCTCATGATGGAAATAGCATAAATTTTTGTCAAGATCTTGTATTGTATTGTCATCTGTAATATGGTCAGATGTGTCTTCCTACATGGTTGTTTAAGAATGAAAAGCTACACACTCCATCAGTTATGGTTAGAAAACTGTTGCAAACATATACCATGCTAGAAACATAATAATCACAGCAATAATGATACAATCATAGACTCTTAAGCATTTGCCTGTTTAAATCCAAACAGCGACTTTCTTTTTTTGGCCTGGAAGTGTATTTCACAATAGTACTGTTTTTACTTTTGACCAAATAAATGCAGCCTTGTTTAACATAAGAGACTTCTATCAAAAATGATATTGTTCTATTGTCTAGCTGTTTTTGTTTTCAACAAAAGAACATGTCCTGAATGATCGTCTCCTCAAATGACAGGAAATTATCCTCAACAAATGAATGAATCCACTCACCCTGTTCTGAACAAAGATAATCCTGTTGGGCAGTGATTTAGTGTCCAAATCCAGAGGTCTCAGACTCAGTGTGTTAAACACAAAACACAGGTGTGTTAGATAGGTAAATGTTGTTCCTAGATCAAATAGGACAGTCACTTTCCACATAGATCCACATGGCAGTGTACTATATACATCTTAATGATAACTCTTTTTGTTATGGGAAAGTGGCAGTGGTTTCTTCTGATTGGTTCAGGAAGATGAGGGTATGTAGAGATGCTGATGGAGTGTTTACTGTCCAGGGCTCATATTCTGTCAACAAGGCCTCTCTCATGTAAACACACTCAAGTGAACAATGACCTTTACTAAGACAGAGTTATATATCCTCATACTTCATCACTAGAGGGAGCAGCCGCGCCAATCCTGTTTTTAAGCAGTGCTTTGGACGCTGAAATGAGTTGTTTTTATCCACCTTATTTGGCACCAATGCAAAAGTAAGCGTTTTTCTGTGAATGTGAGAGATTTCCGATTCATTAGCCGCTGGTAGAGAATGGGAAAAGTGCAGAAAACACTAAAACTATTTGCTCTACAAAAACATTTAAATAATATGATTGGAAATGGAAATACAAGTTTGCAATATTAATCAGCATGATGGGCTGTTTTTGTAAAACTAAAATAACTTGAACCATGTGACACCGGAGTTATAAATTTCACGCTCAAACATTAAAAATAAGGATAGTCAGTGATTATTTAGGACAAGAGGTTTGGTTATTGCCATTGCATTGTCTATTTTTATTGTCATTTGATCCAAAGCACCAGTTGCAGACCATCTTTAGTGCCTCATAGGCTGATGACTTCTGTAATAGTCTAATCAAGGTCACTTCTCCCTGGTGATGACCCACATCTTTTGCATTAGTGGCCTGAACTATGAGGCCACCACAGTCCATGCAGGCTCTGTTCTCAAGCCCAGTGAGCTGCCTTAATGTATATACTGCCTATGTAGAGAGTGAACTTCTAAGGGAGCATCATAACTAAAATTGAAACTCATAAGTGAGTGATTTAGATCTACCGAGGCACTAGGCAGTAACTTATAACTCACACAAATAGCACTGAAATAGTGTTCTGCATTTAGCATTGCCAAGGTAATAATGCAATACCTTTATAATCATAAAAACACTGTGTGCATATTTATTTTGTAAAATAATTTTGGGTAGCACATTATTTGACAGTACATGCACTTTTGTGTACTTAGAAAGAAAAGAAAATACTGGGTAATATAAACATGCGTTAAGGTTAGGTTCAGGGTCAGTAGTAATGATTACCCAGTTATTGCAATTACCATAATAAGTACATAGTTTGTTACATGGGGAACAGGTCTGTAAAATAAATTGCTACCTAATTGTGACTGAACTGAACTGTTTTATCATTACTTTTGGTATTGAATCAAATGCAACATTAATAATTATTTTGGGTGGTTTCCTTCTTTTTTTTTTTACCCCTTTCTTTCTTCAATGAGCTCATCACGGTGCATTCTGGGATTGCATTCTCCAAGATAGTTCTGATCCATTTCCTGGTTCTGTTGTAGCACTACTATACTAACACCAGCAGCTCTTGTGTAACTCGCTCTGGGTGTGTCTACACAGAGACGCTCAAAACAATAGCCATCTTACGTTTCACGGCGTATTTCTGTTTATCTGAAGCCGCAGGGCATATAGATCTTGAACGCACTGAGCTGAACTAAATCACCCAATTCAGCACCTGCCTATAACTCAGACCCCGTGACTTTTGGAGAAAAAACGTCCTCTGAAGCTTAAAGATGAACAGATTTCTTCTAAGAACTATAACTGAGCAAATACACAGAGGAAACAAAACACTATACAATTACCTGTAAATGCGGAAAGATATGAGGAGGAAAAGCAAATATGTTTTCCTAAAAGATATTTCACATGTTTATTCATTCAAATCATTGATTTGTGCTTTCATATTTACAAAAATATCTGAATATTAAACACTTTTCCTAGATTATATTTTAGACAGCTTTGAAGTAATGCCTCAAGTGACACACTTTACAACGTTCTGAGGTATGATCAATCATATAAAACAACAAAAAAACTAAAACAATTTTTTCATCTTTATCTCAGTCAAAGTACAAAGTAAAAACAAAAAACAGAACAAAGTAGAAATGACATTTAAATAGTCAAAAACAGCAAAGAATGATTCGGGGGTGAAATTAAATGTGCAAGCAACCTTTTTTTACATTTGAATGTTAAAATTGGGTAACACTTTTTTTAAGGTGACGTAGTTACATTGTACTCACTCACATACGCACTGACTAATATAATGAACTTGTACTTTAGAGTTACGGTTAGAGTTTGGCTTAGGGTTAGTTACTTGTAATTATGCATGATTTATTGTTATTACTATATTAAGTACATGTAGTAACGTGTGACTACGTCACCTTAAAATAAAGTGTTACCTTAAACCTTTGGTTTGAAGTCTGTCCGATCTGTTTCTCATTTCCTCTTAGATCTTTAAAAAGCCAAAGTAGAAACTGCATTTAAATTCCAATAAAACTTTTCCAAAGAATGAAACTGGCAAAAATGAAATGTATGACTAACTGTGTTACATTTAAATGTTACAATTTTATTCTTTTTTCAGAAGTCCACCCTTTCCATCGTCTCTCTCTAACAGACAAAAACAGTAATACACAAGCCTGTGGGTTTCAGAGATAAGCCACTGCGCTGCGGGCGGACGGGTGTCGGGACGGTTGTATGAACGACTGCTGTCTGGTCGGCTGGTACGCCGGCTGAATGAACGACTGCTGTCGGGACGGTTGATACGACGTCTGAATGAATGACGGTGGTCCCGACGGATGGCTGTATTCCGACCGCGCTTGTGGGTGGAAGGCTACGGGTTGCGGCTGATAGGCCACATAGGGTGCGTTCCTGGAGTACTTGTACCTTGGGTCTGGGCCCTTGTCCAAGGGGCAGTTGCAGCAGGTGAATATACAACCACCGGCAAACAGGAAGGCCGACGACACCCAACCGATGTACAACGCCTCCCCCAGTTCCCTACGCTGGGCGTCGAGGAGCAAGGGGTTGTAGAAATCCTGTATAATGGCGTGTGCGGTCCATGAGATGGGAATGAGGCAGCAGAAGCAGCCCGCTAGGATCATGCAACCGGAGATGATCAGAACCATACGCTTGGCACGGTCGTTGTCTTGAATGCATGCCGTGCACCTCATCCCGACGATGGAGATTAGTAAACCCAGACCGGTCAATGCCAAGGAACAGCACATGAGCCCCCGTGCGGCCTGGAGGTCCGGTGGCAGCGCCAGCAGGGAGTCGTACACCTTACACTGCATCCGAATGTTGGCCTGCCGGAAGCAGTTCATCCACAAGCCCTCGTAACGGGTCTCCATCACAATTATATTCTCCCCGATGAACGCCGTCACCCGCCACATGGGCATCCCGGTGCTGGCCGCCGCTCCGATAAGCCCATTAGGGTCACGCACATTCCCACAATCTCCAGTGCGCCGTTCGCCATGACTCCAGAAGACTGCGTGCCACAGGTCAGCAAGGAAAGGCTTCAACTGTGAGGATTTGCATCCTGCTGGAATGGGAGCTCACAGGTGCTCACCTGTTCCCAGTCTCCGCCCTCTTGCTCAAGGGAGGGAGGGAACGCTGAGGCTGGTTGCTATGAAATCGAATCCCCTCGTGAGTGTTTGTATCTGGTTTTGTGTCGCTCGGGGGCGGGGAGCACGTAGCCGTGTTGATGTTTGCTCAGCAGGCTATGTTTTCTGGCAGAGATCCTGTTGAGGAAACGCAGGGATCACTGAACCGCCAGATACAAGCTAACACTGCTGTCAATGTTTAACGCCATTGGTGTTGTGCCTCATTAAATTGCTGTCTGAAATGTTAAAAACCATCAGCTGATGGTTTAACGCTGATGTTTTGCTTTTAGTGAAAGGCGAAGCGTGTCATTTTCGCACCAATGGAGATATCAAAATGAATTTCATTATTTTTACAGTTCCATTTGATGCTGAGTGGTGTTTAGCATGTTGCTATGTGGTTGCTACACTGTAAAAAATATTTTAGCAATTTAGTTATTTCAACTTATTTTTTTTGTGTAGAGATAACTAGATTGTCCAGACAACAAGAAATTTTAAGTTTTCTTGTCCTCAACTTCTCGAAATAAGTTAGTTAAACTAAAAAAAAAAACATGCAAAAAGATAACACAAAATAATGAGTTAAGTTTTTTACAGTGTAGTAGGGTGTTCTGGGGGAACCACTAAAAACAACCACATAGCAACATGCTTATAACCACTCAGAACACCTTAGTAGCTGCATAGCAACACCCTAGCACACCTAGCCTGTTACTATGTGGCTGTGTGTTACTATGCAGCTGTTAAAGAGATTCTGAGTGTTTTTTAGAATGTTACTATGTGGTTGCTTGGGTGTTGCGATGCAGCTACTAAGGGGGTTTGAGTGGCTTTAAGAATAATACTTGGTGGTTGAGTGGGTGTTGCTATGCAGCTA
Source organism: Chrosomus eos (assembly GCA_036326025.1). Taxonomy (NCBI): domain Eukaryota; kingdom Metazoa; phylum Chordata; class Actinopteri; order Cypriniformes; family Leuciscidae; genus Chrosomus; species Chrosomus eos. Next base: position 37,166,942 of record CM070825.1, on the reverse strand, counting down.
CTAAGGGGTTCTGAGCACATTTTTTAGAATGTTACTATGTGGTTAGTCTCGCGTAGCCAGACCTTCAGACTGACGGCTGAAGGTCTGGAATTCATAGCAGCTTTCTTTGGCCAAGGCCCGCCCATAAGGCCGTTGATCAGAGTTCGTTTCGTTCAGCGTCACGTTTCTGGGCGTGGAAATATCCCCACAACAACAGTGTGCAACAAGTCGGCGTGCAAAACTCCTGGACATCTCTTAAAGAGTCTGTGCCGTGAACCTCGCATACTTTTGAGAATCCTACGTTTAGCTGATCTTGATAAATTCTCATTGTCACTCATAAACACAACCGTTTTTCTTCCGCAATCGTACGTCTGCGCTTTGTTTCCCGGCGGACCGAAAATAAATGCGACACTCCGCGCCCCCCGGAAATCCGATAAAATTCAACTAATCAGATGACGACTTCGACATTCCTGAAGTGTTTCCAGTTAAGTGTACCATATGCATCGTGGGCGTGACGTCTGAGGCTGAGACTAGTGGTTGCTTGGGTGTTGCTATGCAGCTTCTAAAGAGGTTTTGAGTGTTTTTTAGAATGTTACTATATGGTTGCTTGGGTGTTGCTATCCAGCTGCTAAAGAGGTTTTTAAGAATGTTACTTGGTGGTTGCTCTGGTGTTGCTATGCAGCTGCTAAAGAAGTTCTGAGTTTTTGAAAGAATGTTACTAAGTGGTTACTTTAGTTGTTGCTGTGCAGCTGCTAAAGAGGTTCTGAGTGGTTTGTAAAATGTTACTATGTGGTTGCTTGGGTATTGCTATGCAGCTACTAAGGGGTTATGAGTGGCTTTTAGAATGTAACTATGCTGTTTCCAAGGCGTTGCTGTGCAGCTGCTAAAGAGGTTCTGAGTGGTTTGTAAAATGTTACTATGTGGTTGCTTGGGTATTGCTATGCAGCTACTAAGGGGTTATGAGTGGCTTTTAGAATGTAACATGCTGTTTCCAAGGCGTTGCTGTGCAGCTGCTAAAGAGGTTCTGAGTGGTTTGTAAAATGTTACTATGTGGTTGCTTGGGTATTGCTATGCAGCTACTAAGGGGTTATGGGTGGCTTTTAGAATGTAACTATGCTGTTTCCAAGGTGTTGCTATGCAGCTGCTAAAGAGGTTCTGATGTGTTTTTTTTAGAATCTTGCAATGCAATTGCTTTGGTTTTCTGAGGCAAGCACACGCAACTAAGTATCTGCTAAGGTGTTCTAAATGTGGTTTTATCATGTTAATATGAGATTTCTAGGGTCTTAACAGCTGCATAATTACCGCACAGAACACTTGCAAATGCATAGCAAATGCATAGCAACACCCTAGCAACCTTTGTATGGTCTTTGCAATTCCATTTGATAATGAGTATTTTTTTCTAAAGTGTTCTGAGTGGGTTTAGCATGTTTCTATGGGGTTGAAAGGGTATTTAGCAGAAAATCAACATACCAAAAACTATCAGAACACATTAGCAAGACTTTTTGTAATTCCATTTGACTTTTAACCTGTTGCAATGCCTGTTTTGTATGCATGTTTTTAATTCATCATAATAAAACATAGAACACCTTAGCAGCTTCATATAGCAACACCCTAGCAACCTTTATATGGCCAAGCACTACTCACATTTCCTTTAGACAATGTGAGATAAGGAACTCCCGCACACTATCGTTACTTGCAATTTTAAAATTAATGTTTATTCACACACAACGTTTCGGTCACACGACCCGAAGGTCGTGTGACCGAAACGTTGTGTGTGAATAAACATTAATTTTAAAATTGCAAGTAACGATAGTGTGCGGGAGTTCCTTATCTGCTAAAACGACTAACTTTTATCCTATTATCCTATTATCCGACGCACCTATCAACTGCAGGTGTGCGATGGAGTTTGTTCACTACTTTAGACAATGTGAAAAAAAATCGAGTTTCTGCTCTCTACAATACGGCTGATAGTAAGTTTGACCATAAACTTTTGGTATTAAGATAATTTCCATCAGCAAGTCCAGATGAGAGTTTAGATCATACTATTGTTTTGATGCATCAACTGTTTTTACAAGAACATCTTAGATAACTTGCGCCTCTTTTTTTGTCACACAAACACAAAGTCATTGTCACTCATGTCTGCTGGTAAATTTGCATTAGAGGTGTGACATTTTGAGGTTGTGGAACATTTCCTCAGACAACACAAGAGAAACAAACACTGGAAAACCACCTGAACTGGTTCGACAAGCGTGCCAAAACTATGCTGAAAAAAAACAACAAAATCATGCTGTCAGATCCAGGAAGGGAATGTTTAGAGACTACAGACCAGAAACTAGTACATCCACAGTTCTTTTTACACATTTATTTTTTTAATACAATTAAAGTCAAACCAGTGCTTTAAAACTGTACAAAGTGAAAAAAAGTCACAGAGTCAACTTTAAATCAGTTAAATGCTGTGTGGAAAATCCCACGTTGCCATCTTTAAATTTAGCACATATCATCCTATTTTTGTACAAATGTAAATTATGAACATAATTTTATAATATAGGCGAGAAGGAAATGCATTAAAAATAAAGCATCACATATGCAGTCATACATAATCAACAAATAGCTCCATAAGTCCTGTTTTCTTCTGAATGTTCGTTCCCATCTCAAGTTATTTCTGCACTAGAGTCTCTGGGAGGTTTTAGTGTTAAAGTGCAGCACTCACTGTGTGTGTTTTAATATCTTGGCTGGTTATACACTGAGGGAGGAACGGAAGAATAGGCTGGTTGATAGTTATATGTGGGTTGTCCGTAAGGGTATCCGTATCCGGGCCTGTAGGAGTAGTTATACGGGGCCGATCCGGCGCGATACATCACAGCAGCCATGTCCGCTTTGTCCTGTGTCCGCGGTGCATGTCGACAGAGCAGAATCACCCCGGCGCAGAAGAGCAAAGCAGAAGTGACCCATCCGATATAAAGGGCCTCCCCGAGCTCTCTGCGTTGGGCGTCGAGCAACAAGGGGTTGTAGAAGTCTCGGATGATCGCGTGAGCCGTCCACGACACGGGGATGATGGTGGTCAAGCAGCCCGCCAGGAACAAACACCCTCCACTCACCAAAACAATGTGCTTGGTCTTGGGACGGGAGTCCACCAGACGGGTACAGCGCATTCCTACGGCTGACACGAGGCAGGCGAAGAAGGACAAAGCGACGGAGGTGCACATGAGACCCCTGGCAGCCTGGAGTTCGGCTGGGAGGTACAGCAAAGAATCGTAGACCTTGCATTGCATACGGATGTTGGCTTGCCGGAAACAGTTCATCCACAAGCCTTCCCAACGCGTCTCCATCACAATGATGTTCTCCTCGATGAACGCCGTCACCTTCCACATCGGGAGGCCCGTGACTGTGGCGACGCCGATCAATCCGAGAAACCCGATGACCAGCGCCACCACCTCACAGCACATGGACTCCCGTCTCTTCCTTTTCTCGACCTTGAGCTGCTCCTCGTATATTTCCTCTGCAGTCTTCTGAGGAGGATAGCCCGTGTACACACTGCCCCCATAATTTTTGTCCGCGTAGGATTTGTCCGCGTAGGACTTGGCCATATAAGACCCAGTGTAAGACATGATGGTGGAGAAGAACCAAACAGAACACAGCTCTCCTTCACTGTGGTGTTTCTCAAATGAGACCGGAAGATCCAGATGACACGTATTTACAGCCAAGAAAAAATGTTAATGATGTTATGTGATCAGACCGGTTCTCCTGCTCACGAAACATCTGATCATCACCTCGAAGGAAACTGGTGATACTTGAAATGTTCAAACAAATGACTTCATATTTAGAGGCCAAAAAGGTGGCTTCTAAATATGAGCATTCTATTCAGAACGCAAACACAAACTAGTTGGAGTGTATATGATTTATTTAAAATTAAAATAAAATGTAATTTAAATGGTACCTTTCAAGGTAAGATTTCATGGTAATTTTCAAGTTATAAAATACATAATAATAATAAATACAAACATATAAATATAAAACCATTTTAAAGCTCAAAATACAGTAAATGACTACTACTAAAAGTATAGAAGTCAACATTTGAAGTTCATCAAAACCTTTTATTCAAAGTTATACATGAATTTTGAACAATACCCGTTCTTGTCTTATAGGACAACTTTGATTTTTGATCCACTTCAAATATCGAATACTGTAATATAAAATGAATACAATGTGTAAATACAAATAAATAAATTTGTTAAAGACAATGACTATTTTGACATTCCATGACACCCGCATGCAATGTTATTGCTCATATAACAACAACAATAATTATTATTACTATAAATAGAAACAAATCCAAAATAAAAATAATTCCATAAAATAAATAAATAAATTATTATCCAGCTTGGGCAATCAAATAAAAAATTTACTCAGCACTGTATGTATAAGTAAGAAATATTAAAAATAACCTTATACAATTTTAAAATTATAGACAAAACTGTATATAAAATGACTTTATACAATTAACATGCATACAATTTTATTGCTAATTGTGTCTTGAGTAATATTTCATTCAAGTTTTAACTTTGTCTCATATGTTTCTCTTAAGATTCCTTAAGAAAAACAACAACAACAACAAAAAACAAGTCAATATCTGACATCAATTAAAAGTACAGAGCAACAAACTGAATGCTGATAGCAGCTCATATCATTTAATGTTTCATCTTTGGAAGAATTTGATGAGAAAGGCTTCAGTTCATATGGAGATCTCGGACTTATTTTCTCAAAAGGTTCCTAAACTTAGATTTCCCATGATTCCCGTGAGCTTCTTCTGTTTCCTTCAGCCGCTGTATCTCAGTGAGAGGTCAGGTGTGTTACAGGTATTACAGCACTTCCAGGTAAGAAACACAAGTACAACGGACGCTAGACAAGAGATGAAGGGTGGAACCTGAGATGGCTAGTGTCTCCACACCACACACACACCACACACACACACACACACACACACACACACACACACACACCACACACACACAAACACCATACACCACACACACACACACACCACACACACACACACACACACACCACACACACACACACACACCACACACCTGTAGATATCTAATCCATCAACAGTCCAGTGTCAGTGTATAGCTTACATTTAGTTTCACTTACAGTAAATAAATGCATGTGGGTGTTGCTTTTTGTCAGATGCAAATCTCATGCAGACGGCATGCCATTATTTTCAGCATGTTTATTTCATCATGTCTATACAGCTGGGTAGAGTGTATTTGATGAATTAATTTTTTATTAAAGCCCAGCATGCCAAAATCAAATAATTATGCATCAAACCTAAAGGAAAGACAATTAAAAAAATAAAGTATATCTATTTAATATCTCAATTATTTATCATACAGCAAGGATTTTAGCTGAATGTTCAGTTCTCAGATGTTTCTCCAGAGGAAAAGACTCTGCAATCAAAAGTCAAAGATTTTAATATGAACTCAAGCATTTCTCATCAATGATCTGAGCTGCTCCACATTCATTTACAGTCAAAACTATACCGTTTGTTGTCTTATTTGTTTCCACTTTTATTCCTCCAAAATAACGTTGAGGAACTTCTGAGACAATGTTATGAGCAATGAAAGTTTTCTCGAGAATCACACAACTTTATTGTTTAAATGATCCTTTAATATCCCTTAATTTATAGCACATTTAACATTACAATAAAATCTTACAATTATATATATTAATAGTGCAGTACTTATAAGTATAAATATTAGATAATAAATAATACTTAAAATAAAATAATTTTAGCATAAAAAAAAACATTAAAATGAACTAAATTACAATTTTTCGTGTGCAATCAATGCATTTGAATGATTATCACAACAGTTTAGTCTTATTCACAATTAAACAATTCAGATTTAAACATTTAAAAGTAGTTAGGTAATCAAGTAATTTTTGTTGTTGTTGCAAATAATGAATTTTAGATGACTACCATGACATATTGTTTAGTCTCATTCATAAATGAATGATTTAATTTAAAAACAGAAATAGGTAAATCATAGTTTGTGATAGATGCACAAGTTAGTTTCAGTTTTTCCTCACAAGTACACAACTACAATAAGTTAATTCAACCCAAAATGTATTAAAAACATAATATATGATCATATCAATCACACTTCATACAGACTGAATGCATTTAGTTAGTTAAGTGAGTAACATTTGATCTAATGAACCACAATTCATCACAGAGATTCATATCAGACCAAGACGGCAACAAAAGCTTGAAAAGTAATAATACTAAAACGACACACACAACTAGACTGAATGAATCCTTTATCTCGGTCAGACGTACTGAGTCTTCCAGTTAGAGTTAGAAGAGGGAGTCCGTTCCAACATGCTGATTTTCACCGGGAAATACGGCTCGTCCTCCTCGTCCTTCCTCTGTCGAGGGCCGTAACGGCACAGCAGGATCACCCCTGCGACCAGGAGGACCAGGAACGTGGCGAAGCCCACGTACAGCGCCTGTCCGATCTCACGCTTTTGCGACTCCAACACCATTGGGTTATAAAAGTCTCGAATGATGGAATGAGTGGACCAGCCGACGGGAATGAGAGTGGCGAGGCCGGACGCCACGAAAAGGCACCCGCCCACCAGCAGGATCACATTCTTGCCCCTGCTGTGGTCCTGAAGGCAGTCCGTGCTCCTCATCCCGCAGACGGACACCAGGACGGCGAGGACGGCGAGCGTGATGGACACACACATGAGCCCGCGGGCCGCCTGGATGTCTCCCGGCAGGATGAGCAGAGAGTCGTAGATCTTGCACTGCATCCGGATGTCCGCCTGCCGAATGCACGCCATCCACAAGCCCTCCCACTGCGCCTCCATGACGATGATGTTGGGCCCGATGAACGCCGTGACCTTCCACATGGGGAGCACGGTGACCGCGACGGTCCCGATCAGACCGACGGCGCCCAGCACCAGGGCCAGGATCTCCAGCTTAGCCCTCATGACTACAGTGGCTTCGCTCGTGAGCAGAAGTGATGTGAAACGCCAGCGTTTGAACAAATGTATTCGGGATATCTGACAGGAATGAGGTAGGAGCGGTTTGGTCCATCCGTGCTATGCGGTAACGCTGGTTTCTGTTAGCTGATGACAAACGGACTTGGTTTTGTTTTTAATGGAAGTCTGTGACTTTGTGTCTGTCGCAACAGCAGGAACTGCTCTACTGTACAGTACAGTAATGGCTCTATAGTGAGGGCCAACATGAGCTAAAGCAGGGGTTCTCAACCACACACACAAAAAAGAAGTAAATTCCACAATTAAAGCTGCTGTCCGTAAAATTTTTAAGTTAAAAATAATCCAAATTAGTTATTTAAAAAAAAACATCTTCAGCCAGTGTTCAAAACTATCTGCTTGCCATAGCTAGATTCAAAACGGTTAGCTTGTAATAATGATTTTAATTCCAGTGGTACTGGTGGGTTTTCACTGGAAATTCGAGCATGTCTTTGCGTCATTACGTCACATCTGTACACATAAAGAAGGAGTTTCGGCTAGCCGGCTATACTGCGCGTGAGGAGATGTAGAGATGGGCTTTTCTCGCAGCACTTTACATGATTAAACTTATGGCGGATCCAGAAAGATCCAAACAACAATCATCAGAGTCAACTGGAGATTAACCAGTTATAAAACACAAAAGACTTCGTACTTCGGATTTAAGGTGGAAAGAGAAAGAAACCGTCTCATGCGAACACAAGGATACACACCGGTGGGGCTTTTGAAAGGTGCGTGAACTCCCGAAGGGATTCGAAACGTAAGAAGAGACGGCTTTTTCTGCTGGACAAGTAAGACATTTCAATAGTTCAATCGTGTAACAGTACGTTTTCTTAATTCACAGAGTTATGGAGTTTCCTTTGTTGTGCCTTTCTCGTTTAGCTATTATGGAGAATATGAATTCTGAACTACACAGGTAATCATAAAACACATTAAATAACGTTAGGCACGCAATGCTGATGTTGTTAACATGAACAATTTGAGAACAAAGTAGGCTATGATTTGCACGGTTGCTGTAAATCGCGCTGATTAAATCTAACGATCGCTTGTCATGTCGAATGCCTTTTCCCCCTTAGTTGATCAGAACAAAAATGGATGTTACTTACTTGTTCAGAAAGACATTTTCCGGTGAAAATTCTTATGTTGGTCAAACTTTCAAAAAGTGAATCTGTGATTCTGAATGACAGTATCCACACAGCGCGGTGATTGACAGCAGTATTCGCCTCAAAACACTGTGTTCATCCGCGCTGTTTCATGACGATTTACAACCCACGTAAAGATGATAATTCTGCGAATCACTGCAGTTACAGATTTCGAACAGAGATGGCGACAAAAAGTTAACTTTGATTGTGTTCGTCTGAAAGAAGAAAGTCCTATACACCTAGGATGGCTTGAGGCTGAGTAAATTATGGGATTATTTTCATTTTTTAGGTGAACTATTCCTTTAAGTCTTTCCCTGCCATTGACAATTTTCCAGCTTTCCATGTATTCACTGTTATACGTATTATGCATCTTCTGTAAGAGTACAGAATCTCCAGATCAAAACACAAGTTGATAATTCAAACATTAAACAGCATATACATCAAAACTGCCAGATGTTCCTGAATGAAATGTTGAACACATGAAGAGGTGCAGGACTGAGAAGCTTTGGGGCTGTTAATGGACTCTACCTATATGTTTTGATTATTGTTTGATATTGTATGTTTGGATATTCATACAGCAAAATATTCTGGGGGCCATAAAAGTTTTGTGAAAATTATCAAAAATGCTGGCAACTAAAAAAAAAAAAAAAAACGCTGGCAGAGAAAGAGTTAAAATTGTGAAAAGTATAAAAAATATTTGATTTTAATATTAAAGATATTTTATATAAAATTTGTATATAAAATTAAATACTTAATCCTTACCCAATAAATCACAAAAAAAAGGAAATATTTTTCCCACATTGGGGGCCTTATAATATTGCAGTGAACAATGGGGGCCAAAAGGTCAAAAAGGTTGAGAACTGGGTTAAAGGGTTAGACACACACACACACACACACACACACACACACACACACACACACACACACACACACACACACCACACACACACACACCACACACACACACACACACACACACACACACACACACACACACACTATTATTATTGACTCACCTTCATTTTGATCCTTGCTGTAGAAAATGAGAATTAGTCTTCAAGCTGCTCTTTTCCCTTTCATCATCATGCCTGCATTGAAAGCTGCACAAATAATAATAAAAAACACAAAAACATCCCAAATGAATTCCATTTATGATTCTGTGAAACTTTAACCAGTTATGGGAGAGTCAGTTATGAGATACTTATTTAAGATATAGAACTACAGAACTGCACATACAAGTGAAAACTGACTTTGGCGAGTAAATAAAATGTTTTTATTGCTAATTTTGTAAGGACAGAACAACATACTACATTGTATAAATTGCATTGTAATAAACTGAATCTTGCTGTTCTAAGTGACGTGAACAAACCAAATCTATAACAGTTGTTAAACTTTTACCTCAATTTACAATGAGATGTTTATCTAGGATGCCTATAGCTTTCAAACATTCCATGCATTAAACCACGGAAATGAAAATATGAGGAACAAAACATTTTTTGTGACTTGCAGTTTCACTAAGCATATATGATGCCTGATGCTGTTTGCCACCATTATGATAGGAAAAGGCAAAAACATTATCCCATATCAGGATAATGTTTATGGCTCCTAGATGTTCTCGGTTTATCCTCTACTGGCAGGTATCAATGTTCATTTACCTGGTTTTTATGAATATAATATACTTTTGTAATTTAATGTGAATGTATTTTTTACATTGAAATCATGGCTGAACATAAGATGATGTTGAGCACATTTACAGGAGCTCACAGAGAGCAGGAGCTCGTCTCACCTGAGCTAAAATGTCACACGAGTCTTCATGTAAAACACTGAATTAATCTCGGTAGGAGGTTCATTGAAGAGTCAACAGAAACTTTCAAACCTGTCTGACGGGTCGGGCTGCTGTGACTTCATCTGTGACTGAGTTTCATATGTCAACTCAGACGTCCAACCGCAGAGAACAAGAGTGACATTTAACAACATATGATTATGAGTTGAATGTCAATAAATGTGTTCTGTTCTGTCAATATCACACTTTTCCTTTTAGACAGACAGCACTTCACCTTTAACTGAAGTCGGTTCCACTCCTGCTTTAATAGAGAAAACCACTATACTGTATATATGCTCAGACTTTTGTAGAACCCATACAAAAGCCTTAGCATGTAGGCTATAGTAATAGCAATGTTTATATTTAAAGTAAATTAAAAATGTTCCTCGGATTTTCCTATTTACACGAAATGTTTGTGCGCCATCTAGCGCATCTGTGTAAAACTGCACGTTCAACATCAAAATCACCAGGGGAAAAATACTAAATTCCACAGCAACCAATAAATAATAATCAAATAAAGCTATTATTTGATTGTTTTTACACATACCACGGTTAAACGTATGCATAAGTACTATTTTCACGTAAATGCCACAGTAATTTATTCCTAATTTACTTGGTAAAATTATGGAACCAGATGACATAGTAGTGAATGATTAGCAAGAATGCTAATCATTCACTACGCCGTATTACCATCTGGCTCCGTTATTTTACCATAGTAGCACCACAGTACAGGCTTTTATGAGCTGTGTAGGTTAATATTTAGCCTAAAAGTTGGTTCATTTAGTACAAAACTCCATGAAATTGATAAACTTGCCTTGTTTTTCTCACTTTTCTCTAAGTGTAGTCGACCACAGAATCCTTCAAGTCAGGTTAAAAGTCCGGTAAATAACCCATTGTTATCTTCTCCACATCTGTCAAAACTGTAACATCCATTAGACAAAAGCAAAAATGAATTTACTTTTAACAATACAACAGAAACGTAAGGAACATGGTAATACACTTACCGAAACCTTGTGTCAGATGAAATGGCTTCGAGTTCGACATGAGGTAACATGATCTATTGCATAACTCAGTTCTACACTTAAAATAACGGTGTCTCATACTTCATGTGCAATAGCCTACTATGCACAGATAGGGCACCACCTTAATTCCACCACTGGGAGGCAGAGCTTTTTTTAATCTAATGGTTACAAAAAAAAATCTATATATATAATACATTTTCAGTTGCATAACAATAATTATGAGATTCAAAAATAATTCATGAAATAGCAAAAAAGTATTGTACAAAAAATGTTAATATCATTGTTTAGAAAAGATAATTATACAATTTTACAAAAATAAACATGCACAACAGCAAACAAATTGTGTCAATTTCTTAAAAGCCCTGACGTGACTTTTAAGAAAAATCGGCTTGTTCAGGAGATTAAAATCTACCTTCATTACGAATGCCACATACAGCTTTACTTAGTAAAGTAAATATTCATGATTTAATTTCTTTGAATGATGCGCACTGATGATGATGATGATGCGTGTGTGGTCTGATGATGTCACTCTGGCCTGAGGAGAGGAACTCTCTTATATCTCACAGACATCTGAGCGCTGAGAGATTGATTGCTTCACTCATCCTATATATTCACTCTTTACTCTAGAGTTTCCGCTCAAAACATTCAGCCTGAAGCGATCCTGGCACTTCCATCTGTCATCGATGCTGTACACATAAAATTCCAACCGTAATTGACTTTTATGCATAAAGGGCAAGATAGCACACGCAGGTCAAAACATCAGTGCTTCATATTAACACTGGTGGAAATGAAGAAGCATCCACGAATCACAGGGATCAGCTTTGGATATGTACGAAACCAGTTTATTTGATATAATATCAATCCACAGCTCTATGTACAAAATAAAAATGCAGTCTCTATAGCTCAATGGGAATGTTTTCAATTAGAATTCATTATCATCTAAAATATTTCCCAGTGGCTTTTCTTCATTGCATTCAGCAAATTTTGGAATTTTACAACATGAACCAAAAGTTGCTTGTTTAAGGAACTCACAGCTAAAACAGAACAAAATTAATGAAAATGTCAATTCAAAAATAAATAACTCTGTACACATTTTGTCTGTGTAAAGGCTCGGATCGTCTTCTATAATGTAAGTGTTGATTAATGTGTCAGTAATGCAGGGCTGAACCACAACAAACCATATAAACGTCAACAGAACAGTCCATCAGCTAAAAATCATATTGCATTTATCAACAAAATTCAAGTAAAACAGGACATTAGTGACCTAGAATGAGCTGTAAAAAAATCCTCCGCTCGGAGAAAGCAATCATAAAAAAATCCGTTCAGCATTATTTTGACCTGAGATCAATCAATATTCAATATTCAACACAATTACTCAATGAATATTCAACTCACATGTATTTTTCAGGTCAGAATAGTGCGCAGTATTGTACATTTCGGATAAATCGAAAAGAAATAAACGCAAATATATACAAATCCAAAGGGGGAAAAAAGGGGCTTTTACGGCTTTTCTGTACAAATATGAGAATGTTAAACAAACAAAAATGCATCATATTTTATCCGGCTGTTGTTTCGTCTTACATCTAAAGGACATAATAAATAAATCACAGCCCTTATTTTAGAAATAAACAATGAAATTGTTTGGCAGATGTTGGCGGCTGCCAACGTCGAATGTGCAATTCTAAATCTATTGATTGTACCGCGCACGATCCCCGCGGTTTCTGATTGGCCACAGCGCACACGTAGAGCTCATCTAATGTGTGTAAGTGGATAAGCATCATATCTTACAGCGATTTCGACAGGAATGTCTAACATTCGGGAATATTAGTGAGGAGAAACCGTCGTCATGCATCGGCCGAGCTTTCATTGGGTCCGTTTCAGCTCTGGGTTTCGTTTTCTGCGCTGCTGTCCCGTCGCACCCAGATGACCTCATCAGGCAGCGCCTGCTCATCCACGCTGGCCACTGACATGGCACACTGCTTCCCTACATGAGAGAGCTTGGCATGCTGGGATTTGTAGTCCTTGCTCTCCGCCTCCTCGTCCTCCTCCTCGGTGTCTCCCTCCAGCGAGAGGGCCGAGAGCGGGCCCTCCAGGTCCGGCTCGGTGGACGGGCTCAGGGCCGACTGAGGGAAGTCGTCGTCGTCGCTCAGGATGTCTGTTTCCTTCACGTCCTGTTCCTGCTCCTCGTAGCGCTGGAGGTCGAACTGCTCCTCCACCCAGCGGTCGGTGTCGCCCGCCGGGATGCCGCTCTGCTGCGGAGCATGCTGGGAGTCCGGCGAGTCGCTGTCGGGCTCGGTGTCGAAAACGATGTCCGTGTCGATGGTGAAGCGGTTTCGCACCAGTTTCCTTCGGCCCAGAGTGCGAGTGGGAGCAGACACTGAGAAGATACAAAACATTGAGCGTTACTCAGATATCTGCAGAGATCTTACAGCTTTTATTGTCAGTTTGTTCATTTGTTTGAGTTCAACTCGGCTTCCAAACCTTTGGGAAACTACTTCACAGTGTTAACCACATCAACCCACTGAAAAATAAGTATTTTATGCTTACCAAGGCATTTGATTAAAATACAATAAAAACAGTAATGTTGAGAAATATTTTTGCAATTTAAAATAACTATTTTCTATGTCATTTATTCCTGTGATGCAAAGCTGACTTTTCAGCATCATAAGCGTCACATGATCAGAGGCAGTCTTCAGTGTAGTGCTAATTTCATTAACGAAATCTATGACAAAAAATGTTCGTTGACAACCTTTTTTCCATGACAAAGATGACACCAACGTCATTAAATGATAACTTACTTTATCAACATGCAATATCATTGACGAAAATGACGAGACTAAAATATAGTTAAAAAAATAAATCACTCTGTTTTTGTCGAATAAAAGAGGAGACAAAACATTACAGACTGTTTTTCCAGATTTCAAGAAAATAAATCCCCAATCAGAGCTTTTCTGTTAAAAAAACACATCATCTACCCAGTGTTTTACTGAAAACACAGACGAACAAGCAAGCTGCAGTTTAGAGATTTCCATTTGAGAATGAATGAATGAAAGTCTCATTCAGTCGGTCTGTGTTCTGTCACGAGCCGCCCGCGACTAAATCTGAGATCAAACCTTCAGTGATGAACTGTAATAAATCCAAACATGAATCTCTCAACTATATTTGCGATTGCTGAATTAATGCTCTATGTGACAATACAAAGTCTTTTTTGCTGTTGTTTTAATAGAAAAACATTACTGTAATTTGGAATTATTGGAGTTTTTTGTTTTTTACCAGTATATGATAAATATCTTATAATAATTCAGGAAACAAGATGAGGTATAATAAACCATATGCATTTGTGTTGACATTCTCTTGATTTGTGCTTATAGGTGAAAGTGCGATAATTCTAATGAAATTAAAAAATACATTTCTATTTATTGTAATTTTGAGCAAAATAATCATGATTTTCAATTTTTTAATTAGACATTAAAATGCTCAAACATGTAGTCGACTAAAACTTGGCTAAACAAAAACAGGACAAGGTTGACTAAATATGATACAAAATAAAAAGTGCATCTGACACAGGACTAAGACTCAATTAAAAATAGTTGACAAAATTAACACTACAGTACTTCAGTGTCACATGATAAATCATTCTAATATGCTGAGTATTATCAATGTTGAAAACAGTGTCCTGAAGTCAGTGTGTGTACCTGCTCTGTTCATGGCCGGCCGGGCTCCTTTAAGAGCGCACAGGCGTTTTCCTCCGAAGGGAACGTACTGCTGGTTTAAAGGAAGACTTTCTGTCTTCAACAGCTGACGGCGCTGTTTATCTCTCAGGATGGAGTGAACCATCTTCAAGAAGTCTTTCTTACTCTCTGGAGAGCTGCAGACACCATTTAACACACACATATCACATCAGTTTATTATTCACGTTGATTTTAGACATATGTTCAAAACCCAACACTTTCCAACAGGTCAGATAAATATGGTTTGTATTTGTGTTTCACATAACAATAACAGCGCATTTCAGTTACCATGTACGTAAAAGCTTTTCAGGGTTCCTCCACCAGATGGTGACATTTTTCTAATGAATGATGTTTGTTAAATGTATTGTTTTATTGCAGGAGACACTGACTCACCTGCAGCAGAGCTGAAACACTCTCTCTGGTCTTCCCTCGGATTCAGATTTCACATGGATGATCTCACAAACGGCTGCGCTCTCTCCGTCTGTAACCACACACACACACACACACTGTGATCAGGTCCCCAGGGTTTCGTTTGGGTCTGACATCATCATGCATTGATTGGTGTTGTGTTTGAGCTTACCTGTATTGGACAGTGTGCGCACCTGAAGCGCATCGGTGGGGATCATGTGGCGGAAACGAAACGGGTCTTTCTCCTCTCCTGAGACCGATGCTCTATGAGAACCACCCTGAGAGAGAGAGAGAGAGAGAGAGAGAGAGAGAGAGAGAGAGAGAGAGAGAGAGAGAGAGAGAGAGAGAGAGAGAGAGAGAGAGAGAGAGAGGAGAGGGAGAGGGAGAGGGAGGGAGAGAGAGAGAATAATGTGCTGTTATTATGAGGGTGTGAACGCTGTAGCTACAATACTGCATGAGACAAGATTATGAATTCAACACCCAGTTAACTGATGAATACTTCTTTAAGCCTGTGAAAAAAGGCTGCGGGATAGAGAGAGGGAGAAAGAGGGGTGTTTGGGAGTAACGTCCACATCACAACACTCACCATTTTCTTCTTCTGCTTGGAGTAATCTTTACAGATGAACACAACAGCGTTTTTAAACACTGCAGAAGAAAGATACAACATTACTCTTCAGTTCAATTCTGACCTTCCAACATGACATCATGACTTTTGCGTAAACATACATGCCACTTTCAAGTTAAGTGGCGTGTTATCTATACGCATTTTGAGCTATCCGCGTGTATGCGTGTATTAGCCTGTATTGTACTGTATTAGCCTTAGCGTGTATTTCCGCTCAATTTTCATTTTCCTTCAGTACTCGTCTGGGATTGTGCTGTAGACTTTGGTTTTCTCCGATCAATTTTTTACCGGGCCAATCAGCGAACAGAGGGAGTGGCTGAGAATGATGACGTTGATGTCGACTCGTGCGTTATTTTGAGTTGTAGTTAAAAATAAGAAAGATGCGAGTGAAGCCATTCGGTCCGCTGTGGCAACGCCGAATATGCTCGCAAGTTAAAGCCGGAGCAAGAACAATCTTTGCTTTGTTTTGTTGGTGGCCATCCTCCCCACGGGGTTCGGGAAAAGACATACGTCACGACCAGACGTTAGCGATTGGTTATGGCAGATAGAGTGACTCTGGGCGGATCCAATAGTTTTAGACTTCAATAGAGTTCCCGTCTATAAGGAAGTTAACGCTTGTCAATTGAGCGTTGCCAGACTCTATGTACAAATTAAATGTACGAGAGTCTGGTGGGACCAGGCTATGCATGTATGTCTACGCCGTTAAATGTCTGAGTGATTCCGCGTGTATGTACGTAAATGTCAGAGTGAAACGAAGCAAAATGTACATCTACATCTGGGGGGAGCGCTATTTGTTTTCCTAGGATGGCAGGGAAAGACTCATAAATGCTATTAACCCCAGTGACGGGTAGGTTTAGGGATGGGGTTGGGGTAGGTCATATATTTATATATACAGTGATGTAACGTTAAGTCAACGGCGTTCATAAACACGCTGAAAAGCGATTATGCGTGTTGATAGCACGCCAAAAATGGAAATACGAATTGGCGTGTCATACATACGCTATTTCATGAGATCAGTCTGGACCTTCACATCTATCTGTCTGTCTGTCTGTCTATATATCTATTCATTCAACCATCCAATTAACTAACTAATAATAATAGTACGTTTATTTTATATAGCGCCTTTCAGAATACTCAGGGTCGCTTTACAATAAGTACAAATAAACATGACAGAAACAAAATAATAAAATGAGATCTATCTAACTAACTAACTAACTAACTAACTAACCATCCATGAGTTGAGGTTGTGTGGAGATTGAACGTACCGAATGTGGCCAGCTGTGGCTCTTTCTTGCACTTCCCTAGTGAGGAGGACGGGTTGATCCATGTCACGCTGGTGTGGAGGAGCAAATCTCCCATAGACAAGTCAGCAACCTGTAATCATAGCAGACGCCACTGTTAGAGAGCTCGCACGACACACACACACACACACACACACACACACACACACACACACACACACACACACACACACACACACACACACACACACACACACACACACACACACACACACACACACACACACACACACCACACACACACACACACACACACACACACACACACACACACACACACACACACACACACACACACACACACAAAATCTGCAATCCAGAAGGGATCACGTCTGTCCCTGGCTGCATCAATCAGAGCTACAGTTATATTATGCAACTAAAGTTTCTTTGTATTCACATAATAAGCAGATATGATTTAAATAGGCTGTTTCGATAAATACAGGAATGAAGAAGGAAATCTGAACTTTTTATCAGCTGTAGAGCATGAAATATGGTCGAAACCCATGGACTGAGACTTTAGTTCTGCATTTTGTCAAGTTATACTAAAATGTAACCAAAAATAAAGAGTCCATGTGAATGACACTATCATTTTTATATTGATTGTAAATATTATATTGATAAGTCAATACTGAGCAATTCACATTTAGACACAAAAGGATTTGGCCGGTTATTCCACTTACTGTTTTCCCCCAAAGACCAAAGTTCATATTGATGATAAATACTGAACTGGAATTGGACACGTTGAGTGATGCAAACAGTGACGTTTGCTTGTCGACTGGACACATCTGATGTAAAGTTCACAAACCTCTTTCTTTTCTCCAGTCTGTTCAGAGATGAGGAGGTCAAAGACGGCTCCAAACTCCTCGTGGATCTTCTGCATCTCGTTGATGTGACTGGCCACCGTGTTCATGGCCTTCATTGCAACTGCACAACAGAAAGAAAATACACTTTATATCAATCATATACATGCAGAAAGTTGGTCAAAACATAACAGTTCAGATGAATGGGTTTAAAGCAGATCTTCAGCTGTAACATTTGACTAGACGAGTCCCTTTTGAAACCATTAAAAGCCTGCATCATAATATACAGTATATACACAGTCAACACACCTTCAGCATTTCTCACATCTATCTATCACACTTTATTCACTATAGTTTAGAAAATGGTAATAAAATATGACAAGAATCATCAGTTGATATTTCACTGGTTTTGTCCGTCCTTCTGTTAGACTGTCTCACACATGAATTAGGTTGAATAGCTGTCAGATGTTCAATTTAACTACACAATTAGATAACACCAATTTAGGTCAACCAGTTACCAAGCAATGCTTCATTTTGTTCAGTCTGTGGTGTAAAAAGGTCACATTAGCAATTAAAGAAAAACACTTCAGCAAAACAAGGTCAGGTCAAAGTGCCTGAATCCCAAATTTTTATAAATTTTACTGGAAGGCCACTGTATGAAGAACTTTTGGGTATAATATATCACAATTTACTTTATTTCGCTATCCTCACTTACATAAATTAACTATAGAGTCCTGAACCCACTAGTAAAAAAATATCATAAATGATATCTGTTGTTTGAATAATTTTTGGTTTGACTGTATATATATATAATATAAAGCAACTGTTTTCAACATTGATAATAATAATAAATGTTTCTTGAGCAGTAAATCAGCATATAAGAATGATTTCTGAAGGATCATGTGACACTGAAGACTGGAGTAATGATGCTGAAAATTCAGCTTTGATCACAGGAATAAATTACATTTTACAATATATTCAAATTTCACAATATGACTATTTTTACTGAATTTTAGCACATTTTTAGCCTTTTTGAGCATATGCGATTCCTTTCAAAGAAATTTAAATATTTTACCAAGCCCAAATGTTTGTATGTATATATGTTGCCCAGCCCCCCCAGCCGTGCCCTTTAATACTGCACCCCCTAAACTCAGTGAGGTCGCAGATATCGTTCGGAAGGCTAGAGGAGCCTCAGCACCAGGCCCCAATGGGATACCTTACAAGCTGTACAAACATTGTCCCGGCGTGCAGAAGATCCTGTGGAAACTCCTAGGAGCAGCATGGAAAAAAGAAGTTGTCCCTGTAGAGTGGCGGAGAGCCCTGTCTGTCCTCATACCCAAGGAGCAAGACTCAAAGAATATCGACCAGTTTAGGAACATAGCCCTTCTAAATGTAGAAGGAAAGATATTCTTTTCCATCATGGCCAAGAGGTTGACCTCGTTTCTTACGCGAAATGGTTTATAGATACCAGCTGCCAGAAGGCTGGCATACCAGGCTTTCCAGGGTGTGTTGAAACATTCCTCAGTGATATGGGAACAGATTCAGAGGGCGAAGAGGGAGAAGGGCGATCTGCATGTCGTCTGGTTAGATCTTGCCAACGCCTATGGGTCTGTCCCCCACCAACTTATTACCTTCGCCCTGGACTTCTTCTATATCCCTGATCCCTGTAAAGGATTGATATCCAGATACTTTGAGGACATCCAGATATGCTGCACACATGAAGACTTCACCACAAAGTGGCAACGTCTTGAAGTTGGCATTGCCATGGGGTGTTCAATCTCCCCAATTTTGTTTGTAGCAGCGTTTGAGATCATCCTCATTGGGTCAAGGCAGGTGGTCGGAGGAGTGAAGTTGCCATCAGGCCAAAGGCTACCTCCACTGAGAGGGTACATGGATGACGTTACCACCATACTTCAGACAGCTCCATGCACTGTGAGACTGCTTAAGAGGTTTGATGAACTTGTGGAGTGGGCAAGAATGAGAATCAAACCCTCAAAGTCACGAAGCTTGTCCCTTCAGAAAGGGGTCAGGAGTGACCGCACCATCTTTAGCGCTGGCGGTGAGGAAATCCCCTTGTTGTCTAGCCAGCCTGTCCGGAGCCTCGGCCGAATCTACTCTGCAGACCTCACGGATAAACAGATGGGGAGCGTGGTGAAGAAGCAGCTGGCAGGTGGCCTTGCCAGGATCAACCTCAGTCAGCTCCCAGGCAAATACAAGGTGTGGTGCTACCAATTCACGCTGTACCAGAGGATAATGTGGCCACTCAAGATGAGCGAAGTTCCCTCCTCCACAGTGAGCAAGTTGGATAGCTTGGCAAACTCGTACATCAGGAAATGGCTTGGGCTACCAAGATGCCTTTCTGATGTAGGTCTCTTTGGCAGGACCAAGCTCCAGCTGCCCCTGCGTTCCATCAGCGGGGGATATAAGCAGGAGAAGGTGCGGTTGATCATGGAGCTAAGAGAGTCCACTGACCATCTGGTGAGAGCTGCAGATGCCCAGGTGTTAACTGGGAGAAAATGGAAGGCCAAGGAGGAAGTTGACCTGGCAATAAGTAGGCTGCAACATAGGGAGGTGGTTGGCAGAGTACAGGACGGCCGTGCAGGCCTCGGTAGGGGACAGGCCCCCCTCTTCTGGTCGAATGCATCCAAAGAAGAGAGGAAGGCCATGGTGGCAGCAGAGGTGATGAGAGCTGAACACGAGAGACTTACCATCAAAGCAGTGTCCCAGGGCCAACAGGGAGGCTGGCTGTCGTGGGAAGGCGTTCTAGACAGGCAGCTGGCTTGGTCTGATGTATGGAAGATTCCACAGGCCAGGCTAAGTTTTCTCGTCAGAGCAGCATATGACACCTTACCTTGCCCCCGCAACCTCCACCGATGGTTTGGCAACGAGGAATCTTGCCTCCTGTGTAACACTGCTAATGCGAGCTTCCAACACATCATGTCTGGCTGCAAGACAGCGTTGGCACAAGGGCGCTACAGGTGGAGGCACGACCTGGTGCTGAAGAAGCTTGCTGAGGTAGTGGAAACATGCAGACAGGAAGCGAATAGCAGGCCCCCGGCCCTAACCGCACATTCCATCCAGTTCGCGAGGGCTGGGGAGAGGGGTAACACCCACCACCAGAAGGAGACAGGAAGACTCCTCACACCAGGCAAGGGGTGGACGGTAGCAGTCGACCTGGGGAAGCAGCTCCATTTTCCCAGGGAGATGGTGGAAACGTCGTTGCGTCCAGATCTGGTGATGTGGTCTGCTGCTTGTAAGGTTGTTCTGATGGTGGAGCTCACAGTCCCATGGGAAGGAGGACTTGAAGCTGCCCATGAGCGGAAGCAGGCCAAGTATTCTGAACTGGCTGCAGAGTGCAGGGAGGCTGGTTGGAGGGCAGTCACATACCCTGTGGAGGTGGGGTGCCGGGGATTTGTGGGCTCCTCAACCTCTCGTCTGCTCCGCGACATGGGTGCAACAGGCATAAGGCACCGGAAAGCCATGAAAGAGCTGGCAGAAGAGGCTGAAAGAGGCAGTTTCTGGCTGTGGCTGAGAAGGAAGGAAAAGAGTTGGGGTCCAGTCTCCACCTAGGGCACCAGCAGGGGGTGGCAGGGAGAAATCCCTGCCATTGCTCCGCCACCAGGAGATGTACTGGGGTTAAAGGAGCGAAACATCTGTGACTGGTGGTCCCCAGCTGATGACCCATAAATGCCCTCTGTAGTGTTCCCCAACATGTATACCTTAATCTCTTAGGCACCGGTGGAGGTGCGACAGGCAGAAATGCCCAGCAGGTTTCACCATCTACCTGTATGTTAAACAAATAAACGTAAAGCTTTGTGACGCACACAGGCTGATGTGAAGCTCACCGTTGAGATGGTAGTGCTCCTCGCTGTCAGGGTCGGTGAGCGAGTGCAGTTCTCTCAGCAGGAGAGGGTATTTCAGCACTCTCTGGATGGGTTTGATCAGGAACGACTCCAGCGTGGACGAATGCTGCTGTTTGGGGTTGCGCTCGTCCAGGAACGCCTTGAAGGCCGCGTCTGTCTTCGCTGGAGAGAACACAAACGCACAAACACAGGAAGTTGTGATTATGCTGTCACAGGATTGTGTTTTTGATACTGATAGGAAGATTTGAAGATTTTTCACAAGTCCAAAATATAGTGCAAAATGTTTACAAGCACATTCAGTTCTAATGTAACTAACTAGAAAACAACTGTTAAGTAAATGTCCCAAATCTGCAGAATGGATGTTAAATAATAAAAATAGACAGCGAGAAGATCCAGACCAACCTCACAGACACCCACACACACACACACAGTGGCAGAATTATACAACTGACGACCCAGAGCCGCTCACATGAGATTTACAGACGCCTCAGCCGCAGGGGCTCTGTGAAAATCCCAGAATTCACAGGGAGCAAGGTCATTTTTGAGCTGAGATTTACGCACCTTTGACCAGCACTTTGGGCACTTTGGTGTGGCTGGCACAGAAAGCGCTGTAGATCTTGAAACGGTCGGCGTAATACAGGAACGAGCCACCCAGAGAAAAGAGGATTTTCTGTAAGACCAGGGGGATTTTGGGAGAAATACATCAGGTATCATGGTTTGTGTTGGATAAATCTGGTTATGAATAGTTTTGAGTAATGCAATAACATGGTACGTCCCAAAAAACATGGTAATATCATTATTACACATGCACATTGTTGTACATGCCCAAAAAACAAGGTATCATAATAACAATGACATTAAAATGCGCAGACCAGACACTGTTTAACGGAACGCAAGTTAAACCACAGACACAAACCTTGAACTCTTCCACTCGCTCCAGTTTCTCCAGGTCCGGCACCAGTCGGGTTCCGTCTTCCAGAGTCTTCAAAAACTCCACCTGGAATTCCAGCATTTCCGGGAGGTTTCCGAACAGCACGTCCAACTATTAAATACATGGGCAGGAAAAATGTATGTTGTCAATTATATTATATATATATATATAACACATTTTCTTAAATATATACATGCATGTGTGTGTATTTATATATACAAAATAATTATACATAGTACACACACATATATTATGCAAACACAAACTTATATTTTGGATGTGATTAATCGCGAAAAATCGTTTCACAGCCCTATATATGTTTTTCTTTTTGCATACAGTTTTCATTTCATATTGTGTCATTTCATTTTTTGTTTTCAGTTTTTGTTATTTTTATTCAATTATATTTATATAGTTTTTTTATTTTTATTTTAGTTTTATTTTTTTTTTATTTTAGTACATCAAGTAAAACAAAAAATTTTAAATTGTAAATTTAAAAAAATGAAATCAAATAAAGTGAAATGATTTTTTTTTTTTTGATTTTATGTGATTTCAGTTCAGAACATATACACAGAACAAATACATACATATTTATTTAATATTAATTAAATATCAAATAAATAAAAGAAGTGTCAAATAACTGTTCATATCACTAATTTAATATCAATGAATTTAGTTTTAGTTAATTATTATAACCCTGATATATATATATATATATATATATATATATATATATATATATATATATATATATATATATATATATATATATACTATATATATATATATATATATATATATATATAGGCATAACAAATACATACATATTTTATATTACTTAAATATCAAATAATATAAAAAAATTGTACAATAAGTGTTCAGATCAGCAATTTTATTGTTATATTAATCTCATTTGATGTTCTTAAATAGTTTAAAGTGGGTCTTCTGCTCTATAGATATATGTATCCGTCAAACTAACTGTCCATACCAGTCAAACTACATTTCTCTTGTGTCTGCAGTGATGTAGAATGAGTTCTTCTCCCATATGTAGGGCATTAAAGGAGCAGAAACCTGACTCTGAGAACTTCCTCTCTTCTGTCTGATGTAAGTTTTCCTCATTTTGTGTCTCCCTCCCACTCCCTTCTCTACCTCTCCTTTCTAGTGTGTGTTTGTCTCCATCTCCATGTCCTCCTACACGCTCCTCTCCATCAGGACGATTATGAAATATCATTCTGTGTTCTGGAGGTGTGTTTGAGCTTGCCAGCTGATAATAATAATAATAATAATAAAGCCTCAGCGGTGCGTTGACTCACCTCGTCCTGAGTGAGGAAAGACTCCTTCTGTAGCGGGGTTAGATATCGCCCGATCAAACAGTTCAGATCCTGAAAGAGAGAAAACACACACACAATCATATTAAAGAACAGCCTATTAACAAATACGGAATATTAACAATAGCTATATTCTGCCACATATTTGACCAGTTTCATGGCTGTATAATTTGTTAATACCCCTGAGAGAGATATTTAACATATTTCAATATAGGAACTTATTTTAACACGTGGTTTGATGGTTGACAGTGCTAAACGGAAAATTTGAACAGTAAAGGCCCATTGACACTAAGGACAATAACGATAAAGATTAAGTTCTAATAATCGTTCTACATTTAAATTAATAGCCAAGTCGACACCACAACTATAACGATAACATCACTGAGAAAGATAGCGTTGGATTCACTTTCAGAATGATTGCTTCCAGCTGATGAATAATAAACACAATGACAACCAATCAAAATCCATCCTGCTTTAACGAGCTCAAGCATTTAAAGGAGTAGTTCACTTTAAAAAAAACTTTTGCTGATAATTTACTCACCCCCGTGTCATCCAAGATGTCCATGTCCTTCTTTCTTCAGTCGAAAAGAAATTAAGGTTTTTGATGAAACATTCCAGGATTTTCTCCATATAATGGACTTCAATGGGACCCAAACGGTTCAAGGTCCAAATGAGAGTTTCAGTGCAGCTTCAAACGGCTTTAAACGACACCAGATGATGAATAAGGGTCTTATCTAGGACCCTTCGAGTCATGACTCGAAAAAAGATTTGTTAATTTTGATGAACAAGTTCGAACAGGAGAGTCACGAACGCTCATCACAGAACAGAGCAAGGCGAGCTTTTGTGCTTATAAAACTTAAACTTTGTTATTTATTTTTTAAATGACCGGTTTCGCTAGATAAGACCCTTATTCATCGTCTGGTGTCGTTTAAAGCCCTTTGAAGCTGCACTGAAACTGTCATTTGGACCTTGAACCGTTTAGTTCCCATTGAAGTCCATTATATGGAGAAAAATCCTGGAATGTTTTCATCAAAAACCTTAATTTCTTTTCGACTGAAGAAAGAAAGACGTGGACATCTTGGATGACATGGGGGTGAGTAAATTATCAGCAAAAGTTTTTTTAAAAGTGAACTAATCCTTTAAAGTGGCAGACGACAAAACTGCAGAGCGCGATTAGAGTAAACAAAATGATATCACCCGCTAAATAAATAAATTAACTAAAAGGAAATAAATGCACACACACACACACACACACACACACACACACACACACACACACACACACACACACACACACACACACACACACACACACACACACACACACACACACACACACACACACACACACACACACACACACACACACACACACACACACACACACACACACACACACACGGCTTGCTCCCCTCAAAGTTGTGTTGGATTTTCTCCTCAGCGTAAAGGTTAAAAGGCCCATCTATCCCTGTTTTCCATGTTTGTAGAGTTAGTTTGTTACACAGCTTTTTTAAAATGGCGGCTGCTGGTGTTACGTGTGCGTTCGGCCAATAAGCGTACACTAACGTCACTGGTAGTTCCTATAGTGCTGGCTTAGACCCTACTCTGAAGTAGAAGCTAAATTAGTCCGTCCAAATGTAAAAAGTGCAAAAGCCCCGGAGGAACATTTTCATAGTTCCTAGAACTATGAAAGAGTAGGCTATATATGTAAGGCATAATGTATAGTGAGGCGGTTGTTATAGCGAATACAACCCCGACGGGCTGATTATGAGCCTGACGCAAAGCGGATGGGTCCTGAAGGGTTTGTATTCGCTATAACAACCGCCTCGCTATAGATTATCCCGCTTATTACATGGCTACCTACCAAATAAATCAATAATTTGACACAAAATATTGGTTTAAAAAGGAGTTCATTGATTTAAAAGCGATTGTATTGCTTCAGCTAAAGAAAATAGTCCGTTCCTTCTCTGAACTGCGTCCATGGCAACACTCTGTTTTTCATGGCAACGGTGTGTTATACTTATCAAGAAATAACAGACCGCATTCTACATTGGAATTCAACCAAGCCATGTAATAAATATATATATATTCATAGATTTCATGTGACGTCACACAGTGGAGCGGCCGCCATTTGTAGGACCGAATTGCAACATGCCGTCTATCTGCTGTGCTGTAAACTGTGATAATAGGGCATAACTGGGGCATTTAATACAACACTAAATCATAAATCAGATATACCCGTACAACAGTGTTGTGCCTGAACGTGTTCAATTAACGATAGTTCATGAACTCGTTCATATTTTGGGGCGAACGTGAACTGAACGTACTGAATTACTGCCTGATGAACGCGTTCATTCTGGTGTCTGTGAACGCACGCTCTCTCAGTTTAACTTCGTTCAATAGGGTGCCAGATTTCTATAGAGCCTTCCAGGCGAAAACCCGGCTAAAACACACCGTAAACAGGCCTTAATATGTAGCGAAAAAACACCCAATCTGGCAACATCAGCCACAGCCACAAGACTGTGCGGTGTGGCGCGAGTCACGAGAGAACACTGTTTCTGCACCACTGATCCAGAGTCAACAAGCACTTTGATCACTTGATTTCAAAAACAACACATTTCAGCGTGCTAGATCACCTCTTATTTTACCTTTATTTATTTGGTACATCCGTGCCGCGAGATGTTTCAAAAGTGGTGCGGCTGGAGAGTTGTAAGGGTGTGACGTTCGGCTAAATGTCAGCAAACGTACATAAGTCATGGGTTTCTATATCGTAGACCTATGGAGAGAAGTAAATTATCGTCAAATGTAAAAAGTGCAAACCGTAGGAACTATTTTTCATAGTTCCTGACTATAAAAGTAGGCTTTTACATACTGTTATTTAGGTCGTATCTTATCGAATCAACCGGAGAGATATTACGATTGACGCAAGCAAGGTCCTAAAGATGGTTGTATTCGCTAAACAAACAGCCTCCTAGACTTAAACCCATAATTAATGGTACTATAATAAATCAATAATTGAAAAAATATTGATTTAAAAAGAGGTATATGATTTAATACGATTGTGCTTCAGACTAAGAAAATAGTCCGTTCCTACATGATAAGAACTGCGTACATAGCAAATCTGTTTTTCATGTACGTTTTGTTATCACTTCATCAAAAATTGCAAGACCGCATTTCATTGAATACAAAGTTTGAAAGATAGTAAATCAATATTATATATAGTTTTTTTCTCCAAAAGACGTTGGCCAAAGTCTCCCTTTTATGAAATTGCCTTATGCAATCTCTTTGCCAGTAAACTGTGATATAGGTACTGGCAAAATACTATCATTAATTTAAATCAGTATCCCGAAACCTGTGTCTGGCGTTGAAGTTCCAGTTACGTAGTCTGACATGAATGTTCATATTGTTTGGCGAGCGAGGAGAATTACTGATTTAACCCTTCAAACAGTCATTGTGGTGTTGGAGGCTTGCTCTTCTTTTATACTTCTTCAAGGTGCCAAGTTTCTTGACTTCCAGCGAAAACCGGCTTGAAAAGTCGTTAAGGCCTTAAATTTACAACTCACCCCATTAGGACAACATCAGCCAAGCCAACTCTGCGGATGTGACTCTTACGTGATAAACTTTCTAATATGCCTAGGTCAAAATGATTTTCAATTGTTAGCTATTCTTAACCACTTTCTACTTTGTGATGCTCAATCTTAGTGACATCAAACTGTTCTGTATTATTAGGATAATATTTACGAATTGGCTTTTGTGCTACTATTTAACCCTGTACTAAGATCATGTGGAATTTATTGGTACATCACCGTGTGCTAAAAGGAATTATGGAATACTTCGATTTTTCAAAATGATGGGACATGAGGGGATTGTGACTGGTGGATGTATAAATGTCAGCAAAAAAATTTGAATTTTTATGATTTAGCGCTCAGCAGTTCAGTTTTAACATTAAATAGGATCTTACAGAATTTCATTTTTTGAATACAAGTTGCAAGTATTACTGCTTTTTTTATAGCCATCTTTTATCAAGAGGTATGCGATTTAACCTAGGCCTAAAGATGCAAACTAAAATATATCATATAAATCCATGAATATATATACTCATATATAGGTATGTATTCACCTCATTTCAGGTTTATGTTCGCTGATGCTTTATTTCAGTCTGCTGATTAAGTCTCGCCAACGCAAGACGAAACCTGAAAATCCACGCAAAATCCAGCGGACCAAAATTCTCATCAATCCAAGACAACGGAATTACCTGTCCTGTCTCGTCCTGAGCCGAAATAGCAAGAGAAATAGCTAGAGATGATCTGTCTGTATCTGCCTAAAGAAGATGGCTTTCTGACTGGCATACTACCATACTACTCTTCTACAGTACGCAGTATGCAAATCGGTCTGCGCATAGACATTTGCCAAAAAGTGTACTATAAAATGGATAGTTCAAGCTTCAATGGTGAATCATAAAGCAATCCTGCTGTCTCAAAAGAAAAAACATAAACAGATAGCTCATAGAATAACACTCTAAGCACCTTATTTTGAAATGCAGAAGTAAGAGATTTTTTTGATTCATTCGCCACTAAAGCATTAGGGGTGGAACGGTACATGTATTCGTATCGAACCGAAACGGTACGGGCGTCACGGTTCGGTGCACGAATTTGCACGTAGAATACACGGTACAAAAACGCGCGCGAGAGAGAGAGAGAGAGAGAGAGAGAGAGAGAGAGAGAGAGAGAGAGAGAGAGGAGAGAGAGAGAGAGAGAGAGAGAGAGAGAGAGAGAGAGAGAGAGAGAAGAGAGAGAAGAAGAGAGGGGAGAGAGAGAGAGGCGCGATGAACATTGTGTGTGTCTGCGCGCGCGGTGTGCGAGAGAGAGGCGCGATGAACAGTCAGTGTGTGTGTGTGTGTGTGTGTGTGTGTGTGTTTGCGCGCGTGCGAGAGAGATCTCTCGTGCGCGATCCAACAGTGGAAACATACTCCGTCATTTTTTCATACAGGACATCATTAAAACTGCAAAGTGTTTACTGTTTACTTTTGTGTACACTTGCAATAAAACACAACATTGTGCTGTTGTCACACTCTAAACTCATCAAACTGTAACCTACAAATGTTAACAAAAGTTTTTAAAGGTAGTATTATTTTTTACGGAAATCAATTTATAATTCAGATGAGAATAAAGTTAGGGTTAACTAAAAATGAAGGAAAACAAATATATTGATCTGAAAGAGCAAATTAATTTTAAATTCATTCAGGTACAATTACCAAACATATCTCAAGGTCTTTTCAAATTTTTAATAATTTAATAAATAAACTAATTATATAAAACTCCTGTCAGTGCACTACAAATAAACTGGTTCTATGCCTTTATTAATAAAACTTATTTAAAAAATACAAGGCTTAATGCCTTCTGCATTTTTGTTTTGCTTTTCACTCCATTGTACCGAAATGTCGAATCGTGACGTCTGAACCGAGGTATGAACCGAACCGTGACTTCTGTGTACCGTTCCACCCCTATAAAGCATAATAACCAGAAGAATATCAAAGTCCACTTAAAGGTAAAACTAGTTGCACTACAACTAGTGTCTATGATTATTATAATATTAATAATAA
Source organism: Chrosomus eos (assembly GCA_036326025.1). Classification (NCBI taxonomy): domain Eukaryota; kingdom Metazoa; phylum Chordata; class Actinopteri; order Cypriniformes; family Leuciscidae; genus Chrosomus; species Chrosomus eos. Next base: position 37,137,356 of record CM070825.1, on the reverse strand, counting down.
TACAAAAATACCAACTCGCAATTGGAAACAATGAAATTGAAAATGATATTGTTTCTCAGTGCTGTTATTGTTATAGTTGTGGTGTCGACTCTGCTATTCTTTTATATTTAGAATGATTTTTAGAAGTATATATTTATCGTCCTTAGTGTGAACGGGAAAAAATTAGATGGATATCTTCAAGCGAAAGGATGCCTCTTTCAAAAATGTGTATTTTGCAATAAAATGTGTATTTTGCAGTAACCGCTACATGTTAATGCTACATGTTAAATAGCCATTTTAGCAGAGATTGTATATTTGTTCATAATATAGTTACATACTAATTGATAAAGCTCAGACTACAGTAGGTTCAGTTTCGATTTATCCCCCTCCCGAAAAAAATAAAATAAAAATCTAGGGCATCGGTCAGTTCCTATGTTCGGCCCAGTTTATCTGGTAATGTGAGCGTTCACAGATCAACTCTTAAACCTCCCGAACTGCTCGCGGACACATCGGGCCGGCCGGACAATATCAGACATGTTTGATGCGATTTTAAATCAGAATGATTACAACTATTATTACGTCAACACTTCCACAACAGCCAATGAGAGACAAGTCTACAAGGAGACGGAGACGGAGGAACGACTGGTGGAAATGTGGCAAAAACTTTTTAATATGTCCTCATCATATAATGTCTACAGCAAGCTGACGTGACACAGTCTCCATTTAGTTTTTACATCCGCTTCCCCGTGAGATCATGTGAGGTGCTAAATCTGGATTGGATTTTTAATCTTGTAGTGTGTGCAGGTTTGAGATTTGTGTGCAACCAGGTTTCACAATCGGTTAAGATAAATAAACTCCTGTAGCCTGAGGTCACATGACATGCTGTAGCACTTTAAATCACTATGCTATTTTTAAAGCGTAGTTTCCAGTGTGTACTACGCAGTATAGTAGAATCCAGAAGCAGCCAGAGAGTGAGTGTGAGCAGAAACAGGCAAGCCAAGGGCACAGTGCTTCCCCTACAGCCTGACTCGATGAAGGACACAAACTTCAGTAAGTTAAAAATATAGACGAGTATTAACACACACACACACACACACACACACACACACACACACACACACACACACACACACACACACACACACACACACACACACACACACAGGTACTGACTTTGACGTAGGTGCGCTCTGTCTCCACCAGTTCGCAGATGACTTTGCGGAGTTTGTCGGCATCGGACAGCTGGCGCGGTGTGGCGTTGCTCGGAGGGAGCGAGGAAGACTCCGGGCCGGACGAGGGAGACACGACTTCGGATGAGGGATTCATTTCGTGAAGACTGCGACAGAAAGCTGCGACCTGCTCCGTACTCTACAGAGAGAGAGAGAGAGAGAGAGAGAGAGAGAGAGAGAGAGAGAGAGAGAGAGAGAGAGAGAGAGAGAGAGAATGAAGAGTGAGACATCTCACAGAGTCCTGCACTGTTATTAGAACACACCACGCGACGCACACACACACACTCACCTACACACACACTCACCTACACACACTACACACACACACCACACACACACACACACACACACACACACACACACACACACACACACACACACACACACACACACTCGCAACACCTGCAGCTGGATCCTTCCACTCAGATGCCTGTCAGAACGCTATAAAAATCATTAGCGCTCATTTGCTCTATTTTCAGCCTCTAAAACTCTCTTATCTCCTCCATCACTTCATCTTTTTGGCTCTCCCTCTCTCTCTCTCTCTTTTCTCACTCTCCCTCCCTCTCTGCTCTTCTGAAATGTCTTCATTTCATCTGAACGGCAATCAAAACACAAGCACCTGTCCATGGATGCGGTTGCTATGGGAACGGCTGTGATGGCACATGGACTGTCATTCTCACAGTAACACTGACGGACTGAGAGAGAGAGTACCATCCATCGACTACCGGGAGATATTGGGCTACGTTGTTTATACTACAGTAGATACAGTATATATGCATGGATAATTGGCAGGACAACTTTACTTTGTTTGCAAATGAGAAAGCTGGATATTGTCCCAAACATGATGAACGCATTAATAAAGAACTTATATATGAAATACATATGCCTGTTTTCAGAATACAGTGTAAATTTTATAACATTAGTCTGTTGTTTTAAACTCAAGCACTTCATAACGTGAAGCTGTTTTTGCACTGATTCCAGACTCGTTCTTTTGTTTGATGTTGAATAGTTAAAGAAAATTTAAAAATCAAATGACTAGAAAGTGCCTTTTTATAAATTACTCATACCAAGTCATATAACATTATTCAAATATTTTGGTCAAATTGCCCATCCATCCATCTATAAATGCATCCATCTTTAATTCTCTCACTCTTTTCACTCTTTCAGTCAAAGAGTTTCCTTCTAGTTCACCAAACTTTGTGTGCTTTCTTTAGTTAACATACAGGGGAAATATACATAAACTTGGAATCAGATATTTACAGTCAGCAATCTATAAATGTTATAAAATAAAAATTTCAATTTCTCTTATCGATTCCTTTTTGTGCAGTTTAATACGATTTTAAACCATCCGCACTGTTTTCTGTGTTTTCACACATCCAAAGCGTGTGCAAAGAATGATGCCCTTTCACACTGAACTAATTTCTCTTCTGAGTCTTTTTGCTCTGGAACCGAAAAATATACACAAAAATATGTCACAATATCCTCTTAAACTAGGGCTGTGTGATATAGCTAAAAAAAAGTATAACAATATAATATTTCATATCGTTCGGTATCGATAATTATTGAATTTTTTTATAACATTTAGTTTTTTTAAAGGAAAGTTTGAATTTAAACCACTTTTTAAATTTATTTATCCACATTATTAAGGTAAACAACAAATTATATTAGTTTTAGCAGTCCAATACAAAACAAAATGTAAATAAAAGTATCTTCGTTATGTGTTATATTAAGATTAAAAAAGTAAGTGTTAAAGAAACTCTCGAACTTAAATAAAATGTGTGCAATGTAAAAGTGTAAACGTAGAAACAGTTTACCAAGAAAACGCATGCGTAACAGTATTTTGGGTCTGTGTAGCTCTTAAAGTGACAGCAGTCTAATATTCCTGCTGTTGTCATGACTAAAATAATGTTAATCAAACAACAAAAGACAGAGAGAAAATTCACTCGCTGTTTTTGACTTTTGGTACTATATTTGTAATGCATATTTTATTTATAAAGTGATGTGCTATTTTACATTTGATTGCAGTTTCTGTACCGGATTACATGAAAATCTTAAAACACTGTTTATTTTAATTGTATCTTTGTTCAGTTGTATTTATTTGTGCAATTGTCTTTAATAATGTGTAAACTGTAAAAGGTTCAACCAGGCGCTCAGGTGAAGTATATAAAGCATATAGGTGCACTTGGGGTAGGGGAAAGATCCAAAGAAACAAAAGAACAGGTCCCAGGCACTCAGTCAAGTCTTCAAATGAGAAGGATAAAGTTAAAAAGCCTTTATTAAATGTGGCTTAAGTCATTAAAAAGTACAATGACTTAAGCCACATTTAATTTTATCCTTCTCCTCATTTGATGACTTGACTGAGTGCCTGGGACCTGTTCTTTTGTTTCTTTAATAATGCTTGAAATGTAGTTAGGCTAGTTGTTTTTGCTTACGGTATTTTTAAACCATAGACAAAAGTTCCTTCCTTTAGCCTGTAGATTTTTGTTCATGGTATTCAGCTACAATTAAATGTTTTGCAATAAAACTTTATCTTATTGCAATCGGTAAACAGAATCGGGATCAGTGAAATTCAAAAGATACCCAAACTTATAAGTGTCTCAAACTAAAATTTGAATATCTTTAAAAGATTTAATGGCACAAACTTAGCAAACTTTATCGAATCGTCCCTGAAAGTGCTCGTTGGTGAGAGTTTCAATATATGCAAATGAGCAGCAACACAATGAACAGACAGCCAATGGAAATTCATACAATAAAGTCAATCTGACTTAAAGGGGTCATCGGATGCAAAATTCACTTTTATATGGTGTTTGCATATAAATGTGTCTTTGCAGTCCACAACCACCATACAATGAAAAAAAAAATCCATTCACTCCTTTTTTTTAATCCTCAAAAAGCCTAAACACTCTCAATAATCAGGCCGTTTGGATTTCCTGAGCACTATGATGTCCTAACGCTCATGCTCCGCCCATGACCACTGCATATTAGCATATTTATGCCCTCAGTTATTCGACACCCCCCACAGAAGAGAGTGGTTGGTTGAGCAGTTGCTGATTATCATTTAAAGAGACATGCACCGAAACGGGTCGCTGTGAACAGAGCTGTTTTTCAGGAGGTAAAAAGGTGTTGTTTTACACAACCATTGAGGAATTTTAACCAAAGTACACAAACTTTACATAAAGATCCTAAAGAATCATACCAACTTGTGGAAAATGGGCATCCGATGACCCCTTTAATTGCTTTAAAGGTTCAGGAAGTGATTTCCGTCATTAGCCGCGTTTCCACTGCCGGGCCAGGGCCGGGCCAGAGCTAACAGCGAGCCGAGCCGAGTCAGTGGCCTCGGGCCTCAAGCAGCGTGCTCGCGTTTCCACTGCCGGGCCAGTAGCCCTGCAGCACTGCCCTAAACCCCGCCCCTAACACGCCTTTCTGGATCAAACGTCATACAATACAACCCAACCCATTTCAGCGGGTATTATGAATTTATTTATAATAGGAAGATAGCATGTGTATTAACTCACCGGCCGTGGCTGCAATAGTGTCCCGATTGTCTCGCGATTGTCCCGCGAGTGGACGGTGACCCAGCACACCGTACATCAAGTCGAACCATGGAAAGTTCCTTCTCTGAGCTTCGCTTTGTACATTGTGCGTTTTAATCGCCTTGTACAATATACTGCGCCCGCGACTTGTTTATTTTTTCCTGAACTTGAAGCGTTGCTCGCTGAATGCTTAGCTTAGAAAGTTCAGCATCGATGCATTTTATAACGTCCTCGTTTCTTCACACGCCGTCATTCTTCTGCCCAAATGTTTAGAAGAGCTTTGGTATCTTCCACAGACCAGTACAGGTGATTCTCCATTTCGAGCAGCGATTATTTTTCGCGATATAAAACAGTGAAATGTGCATCTTGCTTCAGATCATAACGTTCCATAACACCGATAAACTCCGCCTTTTACCTTGAGCACGCCTCTAGCCCGAGCTGGCCCGCTTTGGCCCAAGGTTTTCGACGGGCCAGAAATCCTGGCCGTTGGCCCAGAGGAAGCCCCGCTCAGGAAGACGGCTCGGCCCTGGCCCGGTAGTGGAAACGCGGCTAGTGTGCTAACTTTCACACAACTACTCAATTAGATCACAACTACATGCTCTCTATCCTGAAACCGGATACAGCAAACCCAAATGTTTGTAAATAAAGCATTTCTGATTGGCCATGGTCTGTTTATGCAATTTAACCAATTTTAGTGACAACTGTCAGGTAGTAGGAGTATTTTTTCTGCGTTATTAAAAAAGAAATGCTTCAAAATAATTCCTCAGGGGTGTATTGGATTCACGTTGTCTCTGTTTGTGTGTAAACAAATATATCAGTTCCTAAATCAGAGAGGCAGAATTTCATCTCCGAGGGGCGTCGGGCTTCACCTGTCACTTTAGTCATTAGCTAAAACATCATCAGCTGCCACAAGCATGGCGTACAAGCGCCGAGAGTGCTGTCAAGATGTTTGTGATCCCGTTATAACGGAGACAAATTCACACGCTTTCAGATACAGCAGCTGTCAGCTTTCCACCACATTTCTCCATCATTCTCTGAAACGGCACAGCTAGAGACAGGTACATTAGGAAACCACGAAAGTAGCCCTTTCCTACATCGCACATCCACCAACACAAAGTCACATCGGAGGCTTTTTTAAAAGAGAGACATGAAAGATTATTTGAAGAGGAAGATCAAGGCTAGCATTCATGCACACACAGACAACCGCTTGTACAAAACCCAGCAAATGTCTACTAAAACATTTTTTTTTATCTGAGGAGAGACATAAACAATCGAAGCAACACATGACGACACCGACGGGTTTCCCAGAATGCACTTATGAAAATGTAAAAAGAGGATTTTTTAGGTCATCATTAGCCATCACTGCAAAGAGAAAGCACCAACAGTGACTTTCAACTACTTTTATTTACTTAGCAGACTACAGGTGATTGTTTTGGCTGACAGTTTTTTTCAAACGTGTGAAAGCTGCTTTCCATGTTCATTAGCGGAGAGAGTCTTAGCGGTCCTCGACTGCCCACGCAAGGACACACAAAGGATGAATTGCAGTGTTTTTCCCAACGTCCTTGAGTCTCAGAACAGCATGACAGAAAATATGACACCCCACACACACAATAAAGCACATTAACTGCTGGGAAAATGCCATTGTCACTGCTGGGAAATGAAAAAACGTGTAAGTTGTGTTTTCTATAAGGTGTAACACTCACACTTTGAACAAAAAGTGCTTTTTGCAGGCAAAAAAGTATATTGAGTACTGTCAGAAGTCACTTTAAAACTAGGGATGCATGATAAATCAGCCACCAAATCGCTATCGGCCAATATATGTTCATTTTTTATATTATCATTATCGGCCCCATAAGAAAATTCGGCTGATATATTAAAGCCGATAAATAATGGATTATTTCCTTCAGTTGAGACACTTCAGATGCGCAATGTTCGCCATGATGGTTTTTATTGGGTTGAAATATGATGGGAAAAATACAGTTAAGTGCAACATGCACAGCACAAGCCTTTCATATACAGTAGGCTACATAAAATTATGAGAGCATTTTAATTGTGAGCTTGGGACATGGCTTTTAATGGTGAGACTTTTGTTTTTTTGTAATCAGGCTCTCAAAAATTATTTAAAAATGTAGATACATGGGCCAATATGTCGGTTATCAGTTTTGACCAAAATTTTAATATCAATGCACTGCATCCTTATTTAAAACCATGTGGGGTTCCAGTGTTAAACTGGAATTATTGATCTTATTATGAGTGCAAAAGGTTGCATACTGTGAAGAAACAAACAAGCACACCTACACAACAGGATATCCACACTTCCAGAGAACTTCCCTCCATTAAGTCCCAACAAGATCACCACACCCTGCTTGAAATAACAACTTAAACCAGCCTAAGATGGTTTGAGGTCTTAAATCCAGGTTTCCCAGGATTCTTTGATGTTAAAAAGTGCACAAAATCCCTTTAAAAACTTGTTGGAAACCAGTTTGGGATCTTAAGACCATCTGAAGCTGGTTTAAACTATTTTTTCCCAGCATGCAAAAAGCACAGAATTGCTCATGAACACAATCCGATTGGTCTATAAAACAAATCAAAGACTTGGAACTAAAAACCATTACATTTGGTACAATCATAATATTAGATGGTACTTTGATATGACATTATGCATATATATATTTACATGGTACTCTAAGGTATTTCAAAGAACACCAGGGAACTATCATGTAAAAAACATGTTATCACCATCATCCATATGAACATTACGTAAAATTATGGCACTTTTTTACTAGTGAACACAAACATCTGACATTCTGACAGCAACAATTCACGAAACACTAACAAAAAATATGCGCCGGAGCCCAAAGCATAATTAACATCCAGCGCAGGATAAAAAAAAAAAAAACGAACTAATCGATAAAATGGCATGATTTAAGAAAAACCACAGACATAAAGCGTCTCTCACCAGGTGCAGCATGTCATAGATGGAGTCCGAAGAGCGTTTGCTGTGTCTGTTGCGTTTGAGCACAGACATGACTGACTCGGGATCAGCAGAAACAGCTTCGGAGAGAAACACGCCGGCCCACTGTCACTGACGCTGGATCAGTTTCAGGAAACGCCTCAGAAATCACAGATTCAGTGCTGCAGCACCCGACAACATCCCTCCGCTTATGACAAATAGAACAGAGAGAGAGAGAGAGAGAGAGAGAGAGAGAGAGAGAGAGAGAGAGAGAGAGAGAGAGAGAGAGAGAGATGGAAGGGGTAGCTCTTTTCCTCCCTCTCTCTCTCTCTCTCTCTCTCCTTTCTCTCTCTCTCTCTCTGTCGTTCGCCCACCTCCTCTGCTCGTCCAACTCCGTATTCACCCGCCCGTTCTGATGCGACACCACCTCATTTATCTTCTTTCTCTCCTTTCTTCCTGGCAGGCTGAGCAAACACTGAGCTACATGAGTTAAGATACTCAACACACAAGTAAAAATAATCAAGGGTGAATGGAGAGAGGAAGAGGAAAAGGAAGTGGAAGTGGTGTTAAAGATGGGCTGGGCAACCGGACAAGAATACCAACACAGTGAGATAAAGAGAGAGCTGTAGTTAGGGATATGCAAAACTACTAATCTTAAAGGTAGTATTAGCTGGGTCGCTTGAAAGACTAGTCATTAATCTTCATAAAGTTCAAGTAAGCACCCAATAAACAAATGACCTTTTACTTGAACTACCTCCATATACTTATTATTTGAGATAATAGATCAGATCGTTAGTGTACTTTTGCGATTTCACTGTAGAGGGTCAAATTTAATGCAACAAATTATAAAGGTTTTTAATGACAACTAAGGTAGAGATCACCTCTTTTAACTTAATTTAATTGGTTAATTTACCCAAAAATTAAAATAAATACTGCCATTAATTACACACAATGTCTTTCTAAACCCGTAAGACTTTCGTTCATCTTCGGAACACAAATGAAGATATTTTTTATGAAATCTGAGAGATTTCTGACCCTCTTAGACATCCACGCATCTACAAATTTGAGGCTTCAAAAAGTTCTGGTCTTAATGGATATTTGCTGGTCTCTCAGCCTTAAAAAAAGTGTTTTTACTGTGGAAAAAGTGCCCAAATCCCTCTAAAACCATTAAAAACATAGCTGGAAACCATTCTGCTATCGTGTTAAGATCATTTTAAGGTCTTAAATGTGCAAAAAGCACAAAATTGCTCAATCACAATCACAATCAGGCTGGATTCAGCTTCACATGACCTCTATCAGATGCTTTTCTTATGTGTTGTGGAGTACAAAACCAGCCTGACGGAGGGGTCTTGAGGTGCTTTGTTAAAAGTTTATTGTTCAAACTATTTTTAAAGACGACACGCCATCTTAAAACGTGATGCTTATGATAGAGAACTGTGAGTCATGACACAAAAGGCCAAACATGTCTGTCTGCATGTTGATGTCTTTGTCTATATAAAAGCAGCGCTTAAAAGGGGATGAAGGATTTTAATGTGCAAACTGTCTAACAGCTGTCAGCACGCTAATGAAAGAACCCCGCTAAAAATACAACGAACTAGTAGACTAGTAGTGAAGTAAGAGATGCTTTTCTCACAAATAAAAATCATTTCTATCACAGTAGCTCTGCATTCAGCATTCAGATGAACAAATCAACTGAACAGCAGTCTCATGATTTATATAGGACTGGAGTGAGTATCTGTTTCATAAAGATTGATCATCTGAACACAGCCGTGTGAGAGATGATGAGAGAGAGAGGAGAGAGAGAGAGAGAGAGAGAGAGAGAGAGAGAGAGAGAGAGAGAGAGAGAGAGAGAGAGAGAGAGAGAGAGAGAGAGAGAGAGAGAGAGAGAGAGAGAGAGAGAGAGAGAGAGAGAGAGAGAGAGAGAGAGAGAGAGAGAGAGAAGAGAACAGACAATGAATGCACCAGGACTTAAAAGAGCAGAGAGAAATGCGGCGTCAGGTCATGTGATCCAGGCTTCACTGCGGTTCATAAACACACGCTGTGATGGTAGAGCGCAGAGGCACGATCGTTAAACATGACAACGTGACGCGCCGCAGAACAGTGATACGGCAGAATCACTTCAAAAAAAATTGTCAATATGTAAAAAAATATATATATTAAAAAAATGCAGAAGACACTTCTTTCAAAATCATTAATCCAATCTTTTGAATAGTAATGCACACTAAACGAGAATCACCCTTTACAGCAAAAACTATCAGTCACCTGAAAGGGAATGAGAAATGTCCGGCGCTGAACACCGAACTTGCCGAATCCTCTACAGAACACTTTCAGCATCAAACACGTCTTCTGATATAACAAATCACACACACCGCAAGCCACATGGCCTGTTAATGTGGAGATCAGCAAGCAGAGACCGTCAAATCAGACTGTAAATGTTCCTCTCACTGCAACAAATGACCCAAAGCCCTCTCTAGTCCATCAACTGAATAATATCCCTCCAGACAGTGAAGCACTACTAATGTACCATTATTCCCAGCTGAAGACTGTCTCCTGTAGTGGAGAGACTGTTAACTGGTTAGACAGATGAAGATGGACAATAACAATGAAGTCAGAGCCTTGGCACAGGGGTTAATGGCGGATTCATGGACCTGTGGTGCTCATCTAGAAAAGTTAAGTTCAAGTCCCTCCCTAATAAAAGACAAAGAACCCTAAAGTAGTGCTGGGCGATAAACAATATCATATCGAGATTGTTGTAAAATTTACATTAATAATGCTGATAAGCTCTAAGCTGATAAGTTTTTTTGTGAACAAACAAGTTTACATGTTGTGATAAATATCGATATTGTATGATATGGAAAAAAATATATCCAATACCCTACCCTACCCTACCCTACCCTAACAGCCATGTCACAGTCACACCAAGCCATCATATAAGAACTAGCGGCGGCGAAAGCTGTCGCCTCTTGACGGCTGCATTTCAGCCAAAAAGCTGCGCTGGAACAAACCAAATGGACTAAAGGCGGCTGTCAACTAGCAACTAGCATGTGTCTGACTGTCTATATCATCAGGTATCTATAGTCTATATTTGTCATTCAAAAAGTGGAAACGAAACTGCAGGAAAAGGACTGGAGGACGCTTGCTAACATTTTTGAATATCAATCATGCTGATCTCCATTTATAGCAACACTATGTAACATTTTTTACCTTAAATAATGTTTCCAAAATCTTATCAGTGGTTCATCAAGTCGTAACAGGGTGAAATGCACTTCTGCCATCGCCTGACGGGGTCTGTGTCGCTTTTACTGGCACTATGTAACTTCGGGGTTCGGGTAGTAACCCGACCACAAAAAGAACTACATAATTCGACTGCTTTACGTCAAGCGCTACAATAGCCATTATTTCGTTTTTCTTCGTTTCTGATGTTGCAATACATCCTTTCATGAAATCATGTAACATACTCTACCTTGTCTGTGGACATCGTTCAATCTAAAGCCGGTGCTGGGTAAACAGCGAGCGTGCGTGCGACGGTAGGCTAAATTATTTAAGACAGCGGCAATGGACAATTTCGTTTCCAACCAGTAGGGGACCGAAGAGGAAAAGTTACATGGTGTTGCTTTAAGCATGGGAATGCTCAGGTAAGATAACGTAAAATTTAGCTTCGCTAAGCTGAACAGCCAATCAGATTTCTCTCACCGCCCCGATTCAACATGCTCAATCGGGGTACAACTAGTGCCGACTGCCGACGGTGCGAAAACTGGGCCGCCCAACATTGGCTTGGTGTAGCAGGGCCTTAAGAGTGAGTTTTCACAGCATCAGGTGATTTTAGAAGTTTTAAAATACAAAATATAGTGACCCCGAAAAGTTTTTAGACACTTGCAATAGCTACATACGCAAATGTAATGAATGCATTAAAATGCATGAATGACACCGCATAATAAAGTATCAAGATAAGTGGCAGTTATTCTCAGCACAAACATTTACCCTTTTCTGAGTCATTTTTACAATGACATTTAGCCTCACCAATTAGTTTTTCTGAAATGTTTTTCATGAAAATGGACACTTCAGTCACACTTAATATGAATGTCAGTGCATTATAAACATCAAACAAGTTGCATTTATTTAAAAAAATATATGGTATAATTTTTATGACTCATAATGGCCCTGAAAAAGCCCAATCGCAGAGCAAGGTCATGATTAATCTCTCTGTCAAAAATCATTCATATATTCAGAGCATGAACAGACCGAACGTGCAATAAATTCATTAAAGATATCCTGCATTAAATTCAAATATGTGTGTGTGTGTGTGTGTGTGTGTGTGTGTGTGTGTGTGTGTGTGTGTGTGTGTGTGTTGTGTGTGTGTGTTGTGTGTTGTGTGTGTGTGTGTATGAGTGCGTACTAAAGCTGATTATGGATTCCTTTGCATTCCCCGTCTGCCCTCAATGCAACTTTCTCCTCTTTAATAAAGGCCAGAGAGATGGAGCTATGCAAAGAGGCAGACGCATGTCTATGCATGCCAAAAGCAATCTTCTCCAAGCTCCCAGCGAGACCCAGAGCCCCACTGTCTCTGCTGACCCAAAGTGCATCTCTCTGCCTGGGATTGACATCAACACACGCTTCAGATCCAGAACCAACCCACTCTGCACATCAGACACACTCAAAGCCAGGGCTTATAATGTGAGAGATCTAGTTTTATCATGCTGCGCCACTTGCTTGCAGATCAGATGGGTTTTCAAACTTTTGCATTTAATTGGTAGAGCAACCAGATTGATTCCAAAAACATTTCGCAAGTCATATTTCTGCATGAATAATCGAGAAGCCAAACATCAGTATATGCAAATATCGGCATCGCTGATTGGTGCAACAGCTTGGAGCATATTCAAATTGTGTGAACTGTACTTAGCGACAGAAAATGTGACACAAGCAGCAAATGTGCAAAGCTTGACAGTGAAAACAGACAAAATGGACAGATTTCTAAACTGCTGCATCCAATTAGTATAAGAAAGAATTGTTAATGATTTTACACATAAATAATGAGTATACAAGATATTTGCATTTGAGAAGCCAATATACTGGAAACATTCATGCAATTAAATCATGAAACATCCATTTTGGAAATGAAAAAGGTCATTTAAAACTGAATAGCACTTGCTTATTTTGATGAACGGGGTGATATAAATATACGGCTGGGTAAAGCATATCTGCAATTTAAAGCATAAGAAAATCAAGTGCCATTTCAGCTCATAAAAGTGGCCCCTGAGTAAGTTGAGTATCCTGCAGTACATTATTCCTCTTACGGAGAGAAACACACATGTTGGACATTTAGGAACTGAGACACAGAAGTGGAGACTATAGATACAAAGAC
>CM070825.1:37091800-37119300 GCA_036326025.1 Chrosomus eos | reverse complement strand
CATTTAAAGGGGCCATATTCTATATATTTTCCCTAAAGTCAACTTACAATATTAGTGAAGCGAGTACGTAGGTATTTTATACCTATAATCCATTTAATATTGTAAATGTGAATGGTTTTTCTTTATGTAGAGCACTCAAGATTTTGATTTTAGAATTAAATGGACCATTTTTGCTACTGTACCTTTAAAGTTTCTGTTGTAAATGCTCTATAAAATCTACAATTTTAAACTGAGCATGTGGAAAAGCCAGTTTTGCATATGTTTCCTTTTAATGCATGGCATTCTTCATGCAGGTGAGCTACAAGTTTGGCACATCAGTGAATCCGACTTTAATCGTCTCTCTGATTGCTTCTATCTTTTGTCATTATTCAGAGTTTAGAAAGGCTGAGGATAAATCTGCAATCTTTGCTCTCAGAAACCCCATAGAGCTGACAACATGTTACATAACACCAGGAGCACAGCACAGATATCACAGTAATTACGTACAGCTAGATTCCTAAGAAGTAGCTGAACAGACAGAGAGAGATGGTGTGTGCGCGCGCGTGTGTGTGTGTGTGTGTGTGAAAGAAAAAGAACAGAACAAACCAAGAGACAGGGGTGAAAAGAGAAAGAGAACGTAATTAGGAGGTGAAACAAGCTAATGAACCTTTGGCGAACGCTAATCCTCCAGCTCTCACGTCAGTAATGTAGAGCTGCTGCACGCTGTCCTCCTCCACCACGAGATAGAAAAACCTGTGAGAGACGGAATCAGAGACGTCAGAATCAAGAACAATCATGAATCAGCCCTCCAAGCATTTCAACCTGCAACCTTTCAGCTACAAGGTCAAATTTAAAAGGTCTGTTCACACCATTCACATCGTTTACTCTTCATCATGTCATTCTCGGTTCTACAATGGAACATGAAATAAGTTATTGCACTAAACTAAAACTATTAAAAATCGGTTTTTGAAATTGATAAAAAAAAAAAAAAATAGTGCACTGTTCGAATTCTGTGTACACCCTTTATGAAGCGGGTCAAATTGACCCTAATTGGATTTCAATACAATTCCTCAAAAATCACACTATGAAAAACAACAAAGATTTAGATACAAACTGTAAATTTTTAATATCAACATTTGTCAAACATTACAAAAACATTATATCTGAAAATATGTTTTATAAAAATGTTTTTAAACCAATTTTTGACAAAATTGGAAAATAAACAGTATACTGACTTTTTTTGCATATACATTTTTTTTTTACTTTTTTATGCTTTGAACACCGTAACTGAACAATAACATTTTGCTGTATAATGAACATTTTTAATTTTCCTAAGTTAACTTTCCCTAGTTTCCTAAGACCTAGTTCCCTAGTTTCATTATTCACTCACAGGGTGAGTGAAAAGTGAGAAACCAAACATAACAAAAACATACATCAAATAAATGTTTTTTATTAATTTTTGGCTCTGCGAAGCTGCCTTTGAAAATCCTACATAAAAGTTTTGCTTCTTTGGTTTTGGTTGTTTTTATTTTGTGTCTGTACGGTTGCTTTTGAATGGCTGCCTATGAGTGTCAAATTGACCTGCGAAGTGCGCGAACATCACAAACGTAATAGTAATTTTGTTTGTATATGTCAAAACACATCAGCATGTTGAAACTTTGCATGCATGTTCATCATGATAAATGAGAAAAAGTCACAAAATATCAAGAAAAAAAACAAAGGTTAACCAGTATTTCCAACAACTAGAAAATGAAACGGGTCAAATTGACCCGCAACATAACACAAGGGTTAAAAAAAGTCTAAATTTGCTCTGGTAACTAAACGAGTTGAAGTTGAAGTATTAATATTACTAAAGAATACATTTAAAATAAAATAAATTAAAGCTAAATATAAATATCAAAAACTGTATAAAAATGACAAAAGCAAACAACAAAATTACTAAAACTTTAAACTAAAATTAAAATCAAAATTGAAAATAGAAAAATTAAAGCTAATTCAAAATATTATTGAATACTATAATAGTATAAAAATAACACTAAAATAACACTGTTACGTGGTGTGGATGTAAAATCACGTAAAATGTTTCAGAAATTATATTTACTATATTCTGTGAAGCAAACTGTCTAAAACATGCAGGTTAAACTAATAGTATTTGGATGATCATGTGATCTCATTAGTCGTTCAGCATGAGGCGCAAGATAAAACAGTGTTTATTATGTTTATTCGATTTTTCAAAACTACTGTTCATTTCATTACATGTAAACATTTGAATCAACATAAAAGGTCTGAGAACACCCGTCATTTCCAGTTACCATTTTAAAATCCCCAGTATAAATAGGTAGGTTGTATAACAGACATGATTTCATGAAAATAATAACCCATTTCTAGCTCTCACCGTAGCCGATCATGCAGGATTCATCCCGATCAAACTGGATCACCTTCCGGATCTTACAGCACAGCTCGATTTCCTTATAAAGCTGTAAAGAAGAGCATATAAATATCCCACCGAACAGGACTTTGAAATCCCACATTCAAAGAGCATAAACATCACACAAGGGAGGGTTTGAAAGGCCGAGAGTGACACAATACAGATCACATTTCACAGGCAAACTGGGAACTTTCTGTTCCCGTTTGATCGATTGCATCTGACCTGGACACTCAAAGCATAATAAATGGAGACGCTGAACAGAAGCTAAAGGATGATGAATGCAGTGCAGAAGGATGAAGCTTTAAAAGCATAAAGTAATTCCATAGCAGACACAGTCGTTTTTTTTTAGGTCAAAAGGAGAGGTGATGGGAAAAGGGATCAGCAAAACATCTCCTCTTGTGTTCCACAGATAAAAGACAGGTTTTGCTATTAGACCGAGAAGCAGAGTGGAAGAAAAAGCGTGTTTGGAGGAAGCGTGAGGTCCCAGCATGATAAAAGTAATGAAAAGGCATCTAACCAGCAGGAAAGAGAGCGAGTTTAACTCCAAACCCACCAGATCATAAATATCCTCCTCCGGTTTGGGGATATAGAACTGCACTTGGTTCTCAATGAGGAACTTAAGCCGCACGTAGTGTTTAGTGGCGTCCAGTTGGTGAGCCTGGGGAGAGACAGAGAGAGATAAAAGGAGACACACATTTAATGGATGGCATGTGACTGGGCTGTATCTTCTTCTTAGTGGGCCAGATGGACAGGAATCACACACTAAAAATGTCCAAATGCTCATATCAGACAGGATACAGCATGTTTTCATGCAGCTCTATAGCAAGAGGAGAGCGAATGAAATGCTTTTAACGTCGTGCACACGTGCTTGAGTCTTTAAAAAGCCTCCGAGGGACGCTTTGAGGAATATCTGAGTTTACTACACCAGTGACCTTCAAAGTGATATTCAATTCCCTGAAGACTGAAGCGACTCTCTGAATGTACAAATCTGGCATGGAAAGAGAAGGAAGAGTGTTTCCTGGCGGCACCTTGCAGATAGTGTCCAGCATGTCGAGGGCCGACTCTCCGGGCTGGATGATGGCTAACACAGGCTGGTCGTTTGGCAGCAACACCCATGATGGAGTGAGGTGGTCTCTGGACCAGATGTCATGATCCGTGCTGGGTCTTGGCAGACCTTTCACTGGGGTCTTGGTGTCTTTCTGTAGTGTGATAAATGAAAGCCACAGCTGTGAACGAGATGCTATTCATCATGTGAAATGATGATCTTCCTCATCCCATTATTTATAATAACTCATCTTGTATCTTGGGTGCAATGTGTGCAAATAGTTTATAGCTACTACTATTATTTCTGCAGTATTTATTTTGTGTAATGTTTCTATGCATAAAATACATTTACACACATGTATACACTTGCCAAAATATACAGAGCATTTTGAATATACCCACAATGCAATGCACTTAACTTGATATTCAAATTCCAGTGTGATGATTGAACTGGAAGCAATATCAAATATGATTTTTAACATCCCTCTTTAACAGGGATGCATTAAATTGATCAAAATGACAGTAAAAAATGTATTATTATGCTATAAAAGATTCAAATAAATGCTTGACCTTTTTATATTACATAAACAAATGTAATGTATTAAAAAAAGTATAATGGTTTCTAAAAATATTAAGCCGTTTTCAACATTTCAACACCAAATCATCATATTATACTGATTTTTAAAGGATCATTTGACACTGGAAGAGTGGAGTAATGATGCTGAATATTCAGCTTTACCATGACAGAAATACAGGAAAACAGTCATTTGAAACTGTAATCAAATGTAGAGTATTTTACAGTATTTTTGATCAAATAAATGCAGCCTTGGTGAGCAGAAGATACTTTTTTTTAAAACATAAAACAATCTCACCAACCCAAAACTTGAACGCTTGTATATATATTCCTAAAACCGTTGTTAAACATATCACAATGCATTTTCATCTCAACTACCAGTTCACCATTTCTCTTTCTCTGCGTATGTTTGAGTAAGTGAATCAGAACATCAGCACTTTATTCTGCAGCCCAGGTCAGTGGATTATAGCACAACTATCTACCATTCCTCACTGCCAAAGCCTACATCTCCACCAACGCCAGGGATGAATATACGCCCACACTCCAGAGATCCGTCCCAGAGCGCATCTCTATAAACAGGGCACTAATGATTTGGTGTAGTGGGCTTATGTAGTATTATGTGTTTTTGCCACTTTTATAGATAATGTAGTATAGAGAGGGAGGATGCATGTTTCTTACCGTTGTGTCACTAGCAGAACCCTCAAACATGCCTTCTAGAGGACTTTTAACTGGATCATCTCCTTCTGCAAAAACCTGTTTAAAAACAACATGTAACATTCAGCACAGAGATCCACCAAACTAAAAACAGCCACTAATATATCAACAAGGAGGAGCATGTAACCTGATAAACCAACAAAATGTGTATTGTATTTTATCTCCTTGTTAAAAAGAGTGGTGTAGCTGCTGACCATCATATGTTGTGTTTATGGGCCTGTTTACACCTGGTCACCTCATGCATTTTCTCTGATTGGACTTCTGTCAAATCGTGAAAAGACCAGGTGGAAATGCCTTCCAAAACGCTTTCAAGGCGGATTTAAATCTGGTTGCTCAAACCACAGGATGTAGTTTGAGACAGATTCCAGACGAAACTAGACAAGTGTAAATGCAACTGGTTGTTGAAACCACATATGTAAATTTTACTCACAAAATGGTAAAAAATAAATGTGTGAATATGTTATAGGCAGATATGACAGGTCTACTGCAACACGCATCACCGCAGATGAACTGAAAACCTCATCAGGCAGCAGACTTCACAAACTGCCTCAAATGAAACTGACAAATTTAGACCAGCATTAGATGTCTAAATGGGTTTTTAGCTGGTCTAAATTTGTATAAATGGGTCATGAGCTGGCCATGAGCTGGCCTAAACTGGTCATGAGCTGGTCTAGTCTGGTCATTAGCTGGTCTAATCTGGTCATTAGCTGGTCTAATCTGGTCATGAGCTGGTCTAGTCTGGTCATTAGCTGGTCTAATCTGGTCATTAGCTGGTCTAATCTGGTCATTAGCTGGTCTAATCTGGTCATGAGCTGGTCTAATCTGGTCATGAGCTGGTCTAATCTGGTCATGAGCTGGTCTAATCTGGTCATGAGCTGGTCTAATCTGGTCATGAGCTGGTCTAATCTGGTCATGAGCTGGTCTAATCTGGTCGTGAGCTGGTCTAGTCTGGTCATTAGCTGGTCTAATCTGGTCATTAGCTGGTCTAATCTGGTCATGAGCTGGTCTAATCTGGTCATGAGCTGGTCTAAACTGGTCATGATCTGGGCATGAGCTGGTCTAGTCTGGTCATGAGCTGGTCTAATCTGGTCATGAGCTGGTCTAATCTGGTCATGAGCTGGTCTAATCTGGTCATGAGCTGGTCTAGTCTGGTCATTAGCTGGTCTAATCTGGTCATGAGCTGGTCTCATCTGGTCATGAGCTGGGCATGAGCTGGTCTAGTCTGGTCATGAGCTGGTCTAATCTGGTCTAATCAGGCAGCAGACTTCACAAACTGCCTCAAATGAAACTGACAAATTTAGACCAGCATTAGATGTCTAAATGGGTTTTTAGCTGGTCTAAATTTGTATAAATGGGTCATGAGCTGGCCATGAGCTGGCCTAAACTGGTCATGAGCTGGTCTAGTCTGGTCATTAGCTGGTCTAATCTGGTCATTAGCTGGTCTAATCTGGTCATGAGCTGGTCTAGTCTGGTCATTAGCTGGTCTAATCTGGTCATTAGCTGGTCTAATCTGGTCATTAGCTGGTCTAATCTGGTCATGAGCTGGTCTAATCTGGTCATGAGCTGGTCTAATCTGGTCATTAGCTGGTCTAATCTGGTCATGAGCTGGTCTAATCTGGTCATGAGCTGGTCTAATCTGGTCGTGAGCTGGTCTAGTCTGGTCATTAGCTGGTCTAATCTGGTCATTAGCTGGTCTAATCTGGTCATGAGCTGGTCTAATCTGGTCATGAGCTGGTCTAAACTGGTCATGATCTGGGCATGAGCTGGTCTAGTCTGGTCATGAGCTGGTCTAATCTGGTCATGAGCTGGTCTAATCTGGTCATGAGCTGGTCTAATCTGGTCATGAGCTGGTCTAGTCTGGTCATTAGCTGGTCTAATCTGGTCATGAGCTGGTCTAATCTGGTCATGAGCTGGGCATGAGCTGGTCTAGTCTGGTCATGAGCTGGTCTAATCTGGTCATGAGCTGGTCTAATCTGGTCATTAGCTGGTCTAATCTGGTCATGAGCTGGTCTAGTCTGGTCATTAGCTGGTCTAATCTGGTCATTAGCTGGTCTAAACTGGTCATGAGCTGGTCTAATCTGGTCATGAGCTGGTCTAAACTGGTCATGATCTGGTCTAGTCTGGTCATGAGCTGGTCTAGTCTGGTCATGAGCTGGTCTAAACTGGTCATGATCTGGGCATGAGCTGGTCTAGTCTGGTCATGAGCTGGTCTAATCTGGTCATGAGCTGGTCTAATCTGGTCATGATCTGGTCAAATCTGGTCATGAGCTGGTCTAATCTGGTCATGAGCTGGTCTAGTCTGGTCATGAGTTGGTCTAGTCTGGTCATGAGCTGGTCTAAACTGGTCATGAGCTGGTCATTAGCTGGTCTAATCTGGTCATGAGCTGGTCTAAATGGGTCATAAGATTATCTTAACTGATATAAATGGGTCATGAGCTGGTCAAAACCAGTCACTAGCTGGTCTAAACTAGTCACTAGCTGGTCTAAATGGGTCATCGGCTGTTCTAAACTGGTCTAAATGGGTCATGTATTGGTCATTAGCTGGTCTAAATTGCATTAGCTGGTCTAAATTGTGAGACTAAATTAACTTACCAGTGAGGATGCAACTTTCTTGAAATTAGCTGATGATATAATGCAGTTCATATCTGTTGCTTTTATTGACGTGAACTGAATTGTGTGGAGACACACATTTATGTGGCCAAGTGTAGAGTTTTACACTTGTGATCAGGTGTAAACAGGCTCTTTCTTAACGTGAAAGATGAGTTGGTTAACTAGCCCAACCTGCATGTAGAATGTCTGGACCAGCATGTAAATTAATAAGCATTTTAGTTTTTAAGCAGGGCCGGTTAATCTGTGAACATGCATGTTCATGCATTCAGGAAGAAAGCGCTAAGTATGTGTGAGTGTGTAGTCTACCTGGTTAATGCTGGGATGACCTTTACTCTTTCTCTTGGAGTGGGTGTCCAGACCCCACAGTGAGGAGAAGCGACTCTTGCGTTTGCTGGTTGAGCGTGACATCGCCTGTGTCCTTCGCCTCACGCCGCTCTCAGTGCGAGCCGCCACCTACAGACACCTACAGTTGTTAATGCAGACACAACAACTCTGACATTGTTTTATTTAACTTTCATTCAGAGCGTGGTGACTTTCGCTATCCAGTGCTGGGGGGGCTTTTCCTGTCCAGAACAGGAACATGCTGGACAAGTACACCTCAGTGTTAGATCAGATCAGTGTACCCTCAGTCTGGCTCTGAGGATACTGGATGATCCATCCCACACACTTTTCTCAGAGTTTTCCCCCCTCCCCTCTGGACGTAGATTTCGAATGCCCCTAACAAAAACCAAACGTGCCATTACATAATTTGGGCCAAGGAGCATTCAGTTACTGAACAGATCAGACACAGGCACAAAGACATTTTATAATGTGCACTATTGATTTTTTATGAATTATTTATGAATTCAATTCATCTTAGCTATTGGACTGATGATTGCATGTCAGCACCATTGCACCATTGCGTTGTTGTTTATGTTTTCTGTATCCCCAATGTCTACAATGTTGTTGGATGTTTGATGTGGTTTTTATTTGTACATTTTTTATTGTTACAGTTATCTAAGCTAATGTTCAATGTGGTTCCCCTCGGGGGAATAAAGGTTTCATTCAATCAGACACAAAACAGCTGCATGAGGTACAGGAACAACATTCATACTGTGTCCCCACGATCAAACTGACTAGACTGCTCCTAGCAGGAGTCTGAGATATGAACACAACTGCTGAAAAACTCTCGTTCTCAATGATTCGGTCACACTGATGTTCATAAGCTTCATTCAAAAGAGGTTCAGGAATATGTTGTCTTAACTAGTCATTAGCTGGTCTAAACTGGTCCTTAGTGGTCTAAACTGGTCCTTAGCTGGTCTAAATGGTCTTAGCTGGTCTAAACTGGTCATGAGCTGGTCTAAACTGGTCATGAGCTGGTCTAAACTGGTCATTAGCTGGTCTAATCTGATCATGAACTGGTCTTAACTGGTCATGAGCTGGTCTAATCTGGTCATTAGCTGTTCTAAACTGTCATGAGCTGGTCTAAACTGTCATTAGCTGGTCTAAACTGGTCATGAGCTGGTCTAAACTGGTCATTGAGCTGGTCTAAAGTCATGAGCCGGTCTAATCTGGTCATGAACTGGTCTTAACTGGTCATTAGCTGGTCTAAATGGTTATTAGCTGGTCTAATCTGTCATGAGCTGTCTAAACTGATCATGAGCTGTCTACACTGGTCATGAGCTGGTCTAAACTGGTCATGAGCCGGTCTAATCTGGTCATTAGCTGGTCTAAACTGGTCATTAGCTGTTCTAAATGAGTCATGAGCTGTCTAAACTGGTCATGAGCTGGTCTAAACTGGTCATGAGCCTGTCTAATCTGGTCATGAGCTGCTCTAATCAGTCATACTGGTCTAAATAATTTGAGTCTAATGGTCTGAGCGTTAAACTGGTCATGAGCCGGTCTAATCTGGTCATGAGCTGGTCTAAACTGGTCATTAGCTGGTCTAAACTGGTCATTAGCTGGTCTACACTGGTCATGAGCTGTTCTAAACTGGTCATGAGCTGGTCTAAACTGGTCATGAGCTGGTCTAAACTGGTCATGAGCCTGTCTAATCTGGTCATGAGCTGGTCTAAATGGATCAATAGCTGCTCTAAATCAGTCATTAGCTGGTCTAAATAATTTATTTGCTAGTCTAAACTGGTCATTAGCTGGTCTAAACTAATTATCAGCAGAGCAAGAGGGTTGCTAGAGACTAAACTGGGCAATAGTCCAAAGTGATCATGACTTGTTCTATACTGGTCATTAGCTGGTCTAAACCAGTCATTAGCGGAGCAAGTTAGTCACCAGCTAGTCTAAACAGGCCATTAGCTGGTCTAATCTGGTTATGAGTTGGTTTAAACTGGTCATTTGCTGGTCTAAATTGGTTTAGATCTGGTCTAAACTAGTCATTAGAGGTGCAAGCTCTTTACAATGTTCCAAAATTCAGTTTGATCACCTAAATCTGCTATGACCAGCTGAGTTTGCTGTCGGTTTAAAATGGTTTACAAGCTTGCACCAGCTAATGACGAACTACCACATTCCAAAATACAGCTGCTTTTCCTGATTATTAGCAGGAAAACTGTCCTGGGCTGCATCTCTCAAAAGCAGCGTGAGCTAAATTGATCTACTTAGGCTTACGATGCTTTTGGGAAACAGCCCTGCTCGAATCTATTTGAGACTTTTCCCTCAGCAAACACAAAGCTCACAAAAGTCGATCGTTATTAATGTTGACTGCATCAATGCGGTTTCTGGAGCTCTCCTGCATTACAATGACTGATAAAACAAGAAAGCAGCAGCACAACAGTGTCCATTTAATGAATGCAAACAATCTTGAAAAGAAAAATAACCATTACACAATTTTTAGAGTAATATTTTCCTATAAATTGCATTCAGTCTATTATAATTGCCGTTGCCCTTATTTTCGGTGAGATTTTTCAGCAAAAACAGTTGGCAGATGAGACTTTCCCGACCAAAATCGAGTCTGCTAGTGGGACGTCACATTTAGAAATAAATTAACACAAATATTCATTCAACAATAAGCGGCGAACACAAAAATGCCTCGCTTCCTGTGGTCACTGGGGTCCGGGTGAATTTTAAAGGTTAGTGAAGTGTTAGGCGAGTTCTTTTAAGTGTCATTCAAAAATTATACACGCTCGTTGTGTTGAACGCGCTGTGGCATTTCTGGGTCTCCTGATGGAGAAAAGCACTCCGGCTGCATCAAAAACCCTCTCAACTGCTCTGAACCAAGCTATTATTCGAGAAAAACAGCACAAGGGCCAACAGCACTTCATTTGGACTCAACACTTATCCTCTCTCTCCATCCTCTCAAAATGTGAATACTGAAGAACATCCCCACCCCCTCCACCCAAAAAATTCATCCAAGATGCAAGGACAAAAATAAAATCTCCCTTGTATCCCAGCATCCTCCAGCTCCAACAAAGAACGCCAGAGCTGGAGGCGACTCTGAGGATGGATGGTATTGATTAGCCGGAGCCGTGGCCCACATCCAACTGCAAATACACCGACCAACCTTTCAACTACTGCTTCTTTTTATGCCAAAATCCATTCCCCATGTACACCAACACTGACGGGTGAGAGGGAACCAGGTTAATACATACATTCTGGGTAAAAAATAGGGCAATACAAATGCTCTTGATGTTGGTTTATAAGCAAAGCAACTTCTTGAAATACGCTAGATACTATGGGACAGATTTACTAACAGCTTGCTCCAATGCAAACCCTCTTTTGCCGTTAAAAACACTACGGTCAGGATTTACTAAAGACACGCAGTGAAAAATTAGCGCTGAAAAGGCCCGGAAAGGGTGATTTTTGGATTTGTAGGATTTCCCTTTCAAATTTATGGGAGGAGAGTATTTAAATAAATCATGCAATGTGATTTACTAAGGTTTGTGCTAGTCAATTTACTGGTATTAGCACCATTATATGGCACCCAAAAAAGCATGTCTTAAAGCAAACGCTAATTTGCGCTGCTCTTGATAGATTGTGTTGGTCATTATGGAAATGATCCGGCTGGGTCTGTGTTGGGTCGTCAGTAGATCACGCGCAGAGCATTCCTCGCACTTTTATGAGATTGCACTCTCACGCTAATTTAATAAATATGTTTATTAAAGGTGAACTAAGTAACTTTTTTACCTTAACCGAACAGCTTTGGAGTCATTGTAATGTTTATATTACTGATTTCGTGTTGAATGGTGGTCGTCGTCTCGCCAAACGAATTGCTTTACGGCAAGAAAGATCTGCTAAAATGAGCATCAAACAGAAATAACCCGGCGCAGTATACATGTGGTGTTCAAGGCGCACATACAATACAGACTGCCGACAGTTAAACAGGGCGCGCACAGCTCTTAAAGGGGCCACACCTTATTTCCACTCATTACAGCTTTCATCCTACTGAACCGGAACCGGTGTACAGAGGGAGGGGATCCGGCCGTGAGTGCAGAGACATCTCTGCGTGCGTGATTTACGACAGTACAAGTATCCCACAGCGACTCTAGGGGTCACTGTTTGACAAAAACGTAAATCCTGCATAGTGCTGCTTTAAATCCGGCCCCAAACATGTAAAAACATATCAGCCGAAGTAAGTCTCTTTACGCCACCAGGAAAAGGAGTGTCTCCTTGAAAGGAGAAAGACTGAAATCTCTAAAACTATTTGTCAATATTGTTTTTTACTATATTCTGACAACAATGGTAGCATATATATAAACAATTATGCCAAAAATAAAAATCAATTATGGAATAAATTGAGGGATAATCACCAGCGCATGGAAGGAGGAGACCGAAAAGATGCCCAGTCGGCCCATGGCCAGTTTGGTGGGTCGGGAGGCGAAGGCCAGCAGGCGTTTGGGGTTGGGAAGCTCGCCGCCCTGCAGGCTGGACAGGTAACAGCGAAACCGAAACAGATCCATGTGGAACTGCTCCAAATTCTGCTCCCACAGGAAAATCTGTGAGGAAAAGAGAGAAAAAGTTATTGGTTAGAAATGTAGGCATGTGAAAGTTGCCATTTTATTCTCTCAAAGATTGTCCAAAAATCAAGATCAAAACTTTACATTTAGACTAAAGGACCATTTCTAGATTTCTAGAAGTTTCCGTGCCTTGTGTTCGGTCTGGTTTGATCTGGTCGACAAATAAAATGGTGTTTCAAGGGCATTGGAGTGGGTTTATACACCACGCCGTCTCCTCCCAGCCACTCTGGGATGAATGTTTTTTTGAAGACGGCGGAGGGGGCAGTGGTCCAGGCAACTCACAAAGTAGCAAACAACAGCGCCACACATTCCACTGGCAGCGAGGTCTGGGACTCCGCAGGAACTCAACCCTGCTGCCATTCACAAGGGCACAATGCGCAACCCGACGCTGCTGCCAAAATTAAATACCCACACAAATACAAATGCACAGGCACCCGCTAACCCTCCTCCTGATGGGCAGTGGGCCATTCTGATCTCCGCTTTTTATGTAAACATCCAATGAGGAGAACTTGAGCTTTGAGCGTGGAATTATTGTTCGGTTAACATTGTGACCTGACAGCATCCAAATTACAGTGATGAAAATCTGCAGATAAAACAGCGCAGAGTGAGCGGACACTGAGATGTTAGTGTCGTAATGGGCTTATGATATTGATGCAATAATTACAGGAAACAAAACAGAACAGACAGAGACTTTCGACAGCTATGTAAAACTAACACGTTTTGTCATAACCAGATGAAAGCAACAACAATTTTAAAAGTTAAGACATTTTCTCTGTCATATGTTCACATTTTAATCACGCTGTACCCACAAATCCATTATATATATATATATATATATATGAGGTAAAAAACTACTGAGTGGACCTCAACATCAAATATGTTCTTATTGGCAGTGATTTTGCTGCTTGGTGCCGTATTTCACTTTCAGTGGATGATCTGACTCTGAACGTGTTGTATATTGTATGTAATTTGGACCCAAACATTGTTAATAACCAATCAATAACCTGCTCTAGAATGGTCTTCCTCTTCTTGGAGTCGGTGACAGCAGAGAGCTGCATATCTCCCATCTTCTTCATCTTCTCATCCATGTCGATCTTCTGCTCCAGCTTCCGTATCTCCGCGCGCAGCAGACGCACCGTGTCTTCGCGGTGATGCTGGCGGGCGAAGGCCGCGGCACAGGCTGAGTGGATGGCCGTGATCCAGTTTTCAAGCTCAGTCTGACTGCAGGTCTACAGATCAAAGGTTAAATAGCATATTAACATACTGTGCTCACACTATTTATTGTGGTATGTTTGTAGGCAAATTCTCTGTATTCAAGGAAAAGCTGGTATTCCACCCGAATGCAATGCACTCAAGAATGATAAAGTTATAAGTAGTAGCTATTAGCTAATAGCTGAGAGTTTTGACTTTCTGCTTTGGAATAAAATGGAAAAAAAAAACATTTTATTATTAATAATTAAATGTGCTAGAAGATTTGTTGGGCCTTGACAACAAAGTAGCATACTACTGTTTATTTTGACAATGTCCAATGTAAAAAAATGACATTTAGATTTGTGCATTTAGCAGATGCTTGTATCCAAATCAACTTCAAAAGAGTAAACAACAATAAACACAATACCAGGTTTATTAGGCATCTAGATTAGGGAAAAGTAGTATATGGTGTAGTATGCAGTAAGTATGTTACTATTCCATGTTGAACATAATAGTGAGTCAAATATTGATATATGAATCTCTCAGTTCAGTATTAGTATCTGAAAAGGGGTTTTCCACAGTTACCTGAAAAAGAAAGGAGTCTCCGAGGGAGTTACTCAGGCAGAAGACGAAATCTTTTTTGGGGTGTTCAGGGACGGCCTGCACGATGCTGTTCTCGGCCCACACGGCATGTTTAGGGATGCTGTTGTGATCGATGCCCGATCGCCCGTCTGTCTCGTAGAAAAACAGAGTGCATCCTGGGAGGACAAATTAAAACAATCACTCAAGCATCATAAAGGAGTTAATGTGAGTTCAATTAACACTACAGACTATTTCCAGGGGAACGGGAGCAGGATCTCCAATAGATTGGAGTTTTACGGCTTTATTGATTGAACTCTGCTCTCCAGTGGCCAAAACAAGAAATGCAGCACTGCTTTCTTCAATAAAATCCAATATAATGTATACACACTTAATGGTTTGTTTTAGCTTTGATACTGTTGTTTTCACACTGCTGCCAAAACTACAGAGCTTTTTAACATGTAAATACTTTGTGTGTATCAATTACATCATTCAGGATCCAGTTGAGGTCAGTAAGATTTTTCTTTTTTGGGAAGGAAATTTACTTAAGACCAATTAAAGTAACCGTAAAATCAAAATGGACAATTCTTGTTTTGTATGCAATATTGCAGTATTTATTTATTATAAATGATTTATCCCTGCACATCATTATTTTGTAATTCATATGTGGGCGGGCAGGGGCGTGTCTAGAAGGGGGGCACGGGGTGGCACTGGCCCCCCCTGGAATATGATTGGCCCCCCCTGGTGCCCCCCCAACATCATTGGGCTAGATTTACTGTTAACATGACAATGCCCAACGCCATTGGATCAGAGCGCTGTCAATCACTGCTTGATTTGCGAGTCGCAAAGCGGAATCACAGGTCCGCGTTTTTCAAACAGTTGGAGAGAGAGAGATACCTCGACACGTCATTGTTTATGGTACATACACACTCAATTACATATATATTTTGAAATATCGCACCGTATGTTAGTCTGATTACTTTCATGTGTGACTGATCAAGCCAGTAACGTTAGATCAGCTAACGTAACTTCGGCAGACTGAATAGAGATGACTTGTCAGTGTTATTCCGCGGCAGCGCACACGACCTAGAAAATCTATTTTTATACACTTCTAAAAGTTTACTTTATCTGTTGTTTTAAAGACTCACGGTATTAAATATCTACAGTGGCGTAGGGCGAGGGCGTGGGTGCTTGAAAGCAGCTTTTGATGATGCGTTCGACCCGAGTTCGAATCAGCGTTTTACCGAACTCTCTCTTCTCCCTTTTCCCAACACAGATGTAAAATGTATAGCCTACCATAAAGGTCTCTAGCGTTATATTTTGCCAACGAACTAAAATAAAAACCGTGATATGGCTTTGTGCCTTTATAAAACAGCACAAGACTGTAATTAGGTAGCCTATGCATTCTGTTTGTGCTGCATGATTTAAAGAAAAGTGCGCTCTTTGTTCACGCGATCGGCATGGTAGTGTAAGTTGTGTTCTAAGAATAGTTTAAGTAAAATATACTTTTGAAATATTCATTTCCATTTACATTTATTGGCGATATGGATTTTACGTAATAGGAATAATTATATAAATCATTATTACATTATTATATAATTGTTTGGCATCCTAAAACGCCAGTGACGATGTAATGTAGACTGAGACTATATATCATAACTAAAAAGATGTTTGAGCCCTCTTTAATGTCCAGGTACAAGTCAATGCTTTTCCTTTGTTCAATGTGCACAGTTCATGGGTTGAAGCCGGTTGAAGCTCTTAATTTTGAGTTCTCAAAGTGCACCAGATTGATGCATTTAACCTTAAAATGTACAAAATTTTCTTGCAGGGGAGCATGCCCCCGAACCCGAATTTATTTATAAGAACAAAACTGTGTGGTCCAACACATGTAAAATACAAAATAATTTTCAGGCTCTTGTTCAGTAACACATTTAATAGGGCACATGGACATTGCAAAGATTTTTTAAATCGCGTTTAATATTTTCTAAACAAGTATTTATTTCTAGTTGAATTTTCTAGCTGATTTCCCATGGGCCCCCCCTAACTGGTTCTTGGTCCCCCCTGTGCCCCCCCATTTATAAAATCCTAGAATCGCCCCTGTGGGCGGGACAACCTGAAACACACATGAGATTGACCAACAGCAAACCAAAAACATCCAATCAATTCCCCAAAGACAAAACCAAGTTCTGCCCAATATTTATTCTTGTTCAAGAAGTTGTTTATACGTTTATATCTCGGATATACATCACAATAGGGAACAAAAACATATTGCAACTTCAATTTAATTCATGACGGCCTTAAAATATATATATATATATATATATATATATATATATATATATATATATATATATATATATATATATATATATATATATATATAATATGCAGCAAATCAGCATATTAGAATCATTTCTGAAGGATCATGAGACACTAAAGGCTGGAGTAATGATAATAAAGGCTGATTATATATAAATTCTGATATATATATTTAATTTTTCATTTTAAATTGTAAAAAAATTCCACAATATTATGTTTTTACTCCTATTAGTAGCTAAAAAAAACATCAAAATAGCCAGAATATGTAATAAACGTGTGTCAGTGGTGACTAGTGAATGATAGGCGTTTTAATTCTGCAGATCTTTTTTCGGACCTTCCCACATAACACAACAAAAAACATCAAACATAATCGTCCCCTTCTCTTTCAAACGCTTTCACGGGAAGTTGTAAAACCTGATTGTGGTGTCAGTTAACCGGTCACGTCTTTCAGAAACACAAACACACCACACACACACCTTTGAGGGCCCACCCAGTAGCTCTTCCACTTGCGGCGAGGGGCGAGCTCCACCTTCTTGTTCTTTTTATGCACCAGGAAGTTTTTGACGGCGAGGCGTCCAGCTTTGCGCACCGTTCCCTGTACGGCGGCCACGTTCAGCAGCGGGTCGGTGTGGTAAGCGGAGCTCAGAGTCACGCTGCTCTGCTCATCACTGAACGCTGAGCTTCTCTCCTCGCGAACCTCCGCCGGGCTCACGTTCTGCTCCAGCTCCTGACGGAAGTTCTCGTAGACTCCCTGATCAGAGACACATATTTTAAATTATATATATAAATGAATAAACACAAAGATGTTTCAGAGGCACCAAACAGGCCAGACAGACCTTGTTTTTCTGCTCTGTTTTGTACATCATACCTAGAGACTGGCATGGTTTTATTTCAGTGAGCCTAATAGCTGTTTGATTTGCATTGAGAGATGATCTTATGGAAAGTAATCTCTAGGTATGATAAAGGGTATGTGAGGATGTTGGGCTATTTTAATTCTAAAGGCCAAGAGAACTTTATCAGGATGCATGAAATAACTGGCCTTTAAAAATAAAAATCTGCCTGCCTCTATGGGAATTTAACATTTTATAGGAATCCTGACTTATGCCCCCTGTATTTTAAGGAAGAACATTTATTTATGCACGATACATTATTCATTCACAAAGAAAATCGGTGTCCTTAAAGGTTGGATTTTTCCTAATCTTTTTAATTAAGGCACTGAGATCAATTTCCAAAAGATGATTTTTTTAGTCAACGTTAGCATGGGTGTGTTCACTTATGCTAAGCACTGTATTTGCCTACTGCAGTTGTGGCCATAGTGAATATCACGTCACAACTCTTCATTATATTGCAATAAAATATATTAGCGTCAGACACCTCTGAAACGTTATAAATAAATAAATATTTATTTAAAGGTGAAGTATGTAGTTTCTGCAACACTAGTGGCACCTAGTGGAATTAACAAAATATTACAGCATATTTTGCAAAAGCCCCTTTCGAGCGTTTCTATTTATATATATATTTTGGGCAATTCCAGCGTTATAGATGTGACATTTGAACTCATAATGACAGGTGAAATGTCTCAGAAAAAAAAACTTCTTACAATATTTAAATTGGAAATGCATATTCTCAGAGCACCCCATCTGGGGAATTGACAGGCAAAATATGTTTTTCTAAAATATATTTAAGCACCCCCAAAAAAGGAAAATATGCATGCGTTATGGATGTGACGGGAAATGAATGTTTTTGGTATACTGTTCGGTTTCCTTTAAAGTCTGTGAACTTTTAAATCCAATGTATAAATATTGCTATCCACATGATGAAGGGGTCTTAGCTGAACATAAAAATATCAATGTTTAAAATATATATTTTTTTATGAAGTGTATTATGAGGAAAAACCAACGTTATGGATGTGACAAAAACCCTGTTATGGATGTGACGCGTCTGAAATACATAGAATATGTTTGGAAAATCAACAATCAAAACCATCATGGCACTTTTGTTGACACATAATGGCTGTGTTTTCACATTAAGAAGACTGTCTGTCTGAAATGATTCTGAAGATTATTAAATAAACTAAACCTTTAAAACGTTATGGACGTGACAGTGTACTGAAGCGTCAAGACCTCTTTATTATAGCCCTTATAAATTCAACAGGCAGTGCTGTTATGACCAAATTAGTATATTTATTTCTCAGGCATGCCTCCATCTTTCTGCAAAATGCTTACTGTTAAAATAAAGTTTAAAAAGGGGGTCTTTGATACCTTTTTTTGAAAGCATGAAATATGGCTGGTTGAAAATATAATTTAAGCATTGTTGCACACCTCATATCTGGTGGATAAACAAGGCAATTTTCTTGTTAAAGCACATTAATACAGTATATTACAGACCTAAATGGACAACTTAAAAAGAGTTTTGTTCTTTTGGTTAAAACTTTATTTTTCAAGGTAAAGATGACCTTTGCATGGAATTGCCCTTTTATTTTAATTGACAATACTTAGTTGCTGGGATGTTTGTTCATGGGCACCTGCATGCACTGACGTTGTGGTTTTACTAGGGGTGTAACGATACCCTCATGTCATGCTTCGATAAATATCACGATACTGTACTCACGATACGATATTATTGCGGTACACCAAGATATATGATAAAAGGTTAACAAAAAATGTACTGGTGATTGAAATGATTTGAACTGGAAACCCAATGCACAGGACAGTAGTGACACCAGAATATAAATATTCATGATTCTGAAGCTGAAAACACAGAATTATTTTAGACGAATATGCACTCTGACACTGATTAGACTAGATATATTTAAAATACTATACACAACTATACACAATACATATTGTCACCATCCACGATACATATTGTTGCATTTTTGTATTGCGATATATTGTGACACGATATATTGTGACACCCCTAGTTTTACTGATGTTTGGATGGAACATTTAGTATAAAAGAAGAACTGAAGAAACAGCAGTAATAGATCATATGTCCACCTGTGTGCCGTCGGAGGGTCCCGCTCCAGCCCCGCTGCTGCTCCCGCTGTCGCTCCCGGCGAAGACGCCCCCAGCTGACGTGGAGTAGACGGAGAACGACGCAGACATGGTCTTATAGCGGCGAGCCTGATGCTGAGACGCCTCGCTGTCCCCCGTCAGCCCGTCGATACCACTGTCCTCATAATCACTGCCGTCTCCAGCCGTGACATCCTGAATACACACGGCAAGAAGAAGGTCACTGTGAGATACGTTTTCAGGAACCCTCAAATGACAGACTGAAAGATAAAGACTCAGTTTTCCACTCTGATAAACGTGGCTCTTCTCCAACACATCTTCATTCCTCCTATTGAAGGAATAGGAGGAATATATAACCTTTATTTAACAGGAAATGTCCCATTGAGACACAGTCTCTTTTACAAGGGAGTCCTGTATAGCGCAATTTTCAACCATGAGCTGAAAAACAATACATTACGTAAATTAAAATAAAATACAGATTTACACAGAATCCTGTTGGCCGGAGCACGTTGTGTCATCAGAAGCGGTGGACATGCTGAATGTGAACATGTTAGAGATGTCCACAGCACTGTCTGAACCGTGTTTGGCAACTTATAGTGCTGTAAAGTTGACTGTACAATACCACTTTGTACTGCTGCTGGGGAATGATGGGATATTAGCCACTCTAGCAGGAGTCACATGACTGGACTGTGCGGCCCGGCATGCCATTCATCTTCACCGATGGAGCCTCACAGGGAGGGAGAGACACAGGGATTTCCTGGTTTTATCTTTTTTCTTTGTTGCTGTAGCAAATGCCTACATGTAACTGAAACGCTCGAGTATGTATGTATGTATGTATGTAAGAGTACTCAGATACTTTATATATGCAAGAAATATAGTCAAAAATAAATCTAGACCTAAACTCTCTCTACCTTTGCTTCTCATTCTCTTTCTCTCAATCACGTTCCTTTGTCAATTCCAGCTCATTAGCATGACAAAAGAAGCGAGCTGTTCTCACAGAAGTCTGACTCCAGGATCTGGATCATCAGGAAAAAACAACCACCACCATATGGACACTGTGACAGTCCACAACCCACAATGCACTACGACTGTCAATACACGTCACAGCAAATGACAGTTAGAGCGTCTATAGGAATGTGCTGTGGTGGTACTATGGTAAAGTGATGTTTATACCATGGTACTTTAATATATATCATGGTATTTACAAGGTACTGCAAAAAACTAAACATGTCCTTGAAAATGATGTCCAAATAACCATGCTAGTGTAATTGCATTTTTTTTATTTGATCTATAATGTATAAAATATAAATACAAGTAAATTTGTAACATTTTGTTATGTATAAAAAACATATGAAAATATAAAAATTAATTATTTGGTTTTTTATATTTTATCGATAAATATTCAAAATATGATCATCTTTATAGTTTTTATTTTATTTTATCTGTACAAATATAAATACCGCTATATTTTTTTATAATTATTTGGGTTTTTATAAATCTATAAAATTTAAAATATAAATCACATTATATTTGTATAAGTTTTTTTTTATATATTTTTATTTATAAAAATATAAAACATCTTTTTTTTTTATTGTTTGTTTTTTATCAACATACTTTATCTATGAGCTTGAAGTGAAATCATAACACTGTCCGATGTGAAACAATAGTGGGGTTTGTGTGAACTCACACACAAAGAGTCATTCATATGTACAATCTCTCTACACGAGGAGATCCTGATGGATTCTGAGGGATTAACCGCAGCGAACATTCATAACAAGAGTGAAACTGCCTACTGTACACCCACAACATTACACTCACACTCACTGAAAGTGAATTACCCTAATTATTCAAACAAAGACATGCATTTTCAATGAGATTTGCCCATTTCAAACAACATAAGTATCCTTAAAGTTTGATTTGATTTGATTTGATTTGATTTACTTTATTAATCCCCAGGGGGAAATTTATGTGTCACAGCAGCATAGAAATACAATGAATAAATAAACAACAACAACAACAAACAACATACACAACAGCAACAAGTCTTGTTCTCAAGTATCAATTTTTCAAAGCACCATGATTATATACGACCAGAATAAATACATAAATATATATATATATATCATCATCAAGGTTGTACAGAGTTCAACTTTATGTAAATGTCTAACATGATGCGGTGGCGACCAATAGGAGAACAAATAGTGGAGCTCATGTGATCACATCAAAAATAGCAACAAATAGTAGTCACTTAGAGATGTCACTTGACTGACTGCTGTAAGTGTGAAGCTAGTTTTGGAGAAGTTAGTTTTGGAGAAGCTAGTTATAATTTAACTACAAGGAAGCAAATGTTTCGAATGTACTTAGCTACACCTCACTTCACTAACATTTCTGTTTTTGATTGTTTCCACTTATTAAACTAGATTGGACAGTACAATATTCCTTACATAATTATTACATTATATATCTTATAATTATCACAATCAAATGTGTGTGGAAAGTGACAAAAATATAATGGTATTTATATTACGTATGTTTATTAGATAGAATATAAAAAACTAATAATGATATAATGTATACACATATAGATTAAATAAAATAAAAGTACCCATACATTATAAAAATATAATGTATGAATATTTTACATAAAAAATACTAATTATGAAAATATAATGGTATTTATAAGTTTAATAATCTAAAAAATCTAGTAAAAATCTAAAATTACAAAAATATAATTGTATTTTTATTTTACAATTTTAATTAGTTTCTATTTTTATATTTATTTTAGTTAAAGTTTTTAGTAATTTTGATATGTGTTATTTTTTTTATTTTTTTAAAAGGTTTATATAGTTATTTTAGAACATCAAGTTGTGAAAATAAAACATGCTGTCTTGCCGAAACTAAAAGCAAATGTTTTTATATGGTTTAAGTTTCAGGATGCAATAATAACCCAGGATACATCACAATTACAGCCAATCAGAACGTATATGGGAAATAATATCAAGTAACATTAAGCATGGCCCAATCAGATTTCACTGTGGGCGGGGCTAAGCAAAACTCACCTGTATGGTTTGTGCCCGCCTCCCTTGCATGGCTCCTTGCTGATTGGTGGGTCCCTCTGACAGACAGTGAGAGCGGCGGCAGGGCAGTGTGTATGCGGTGTAAGCAGCGCCATCGTCCTCGCAGGGCGAGATCATTTTATCCTCGTCCCCTTCTCTGCCTGTGGTCCCACCTTTGTGCCATTTGGCATAGCGTCCATGTGTGGGCCTGCAAGTGGGACTCTTCGGTCCGTAGAGCCCGTCTAAGGAATTGGCTCGGTTTGAGTCCAGCAGCTCCTGGCGACGGGCTTCACAGTCTTCAGGAGTGTCTCCGATCTCCTCGGTGCTGGTCAGGTGCTCCTGGCTCATGTCGGATAAGGACACCTCCAGCGAGTCCTCCCCCACATGTCCGCAGACTTGGAGCGCTTCTTCTTGAAGCTGGAGCCGTCTTGGGAGCCGTCCCGCGTGTGCAGAGTCGTGTCCTCTGGTGGCTTGGCGTCGTCCTGTGAGGCCTGTTTAGCGGTGCCGGTGTGGGACGGCGTGGGAGAATGTGCCGGATGGTTGTGGAAGGACACGGGTCTGAGATTCATGGCCACACGGTCCACCCAAATGGGGCCGCTGAAGTCGGGCAGCATGTCGGAGTCGTTGAAGGGCTCCAGGCCGTGGTCGGCCAGGGACTGAGGGATGCTGGGAGTGCTGCTGGAGCGCGTGCTGGTCTCAGAGTTGCGGTGCTCCGGTTTTCCGGAAGGCGTTCGTCGGGAACAGTACGTCTGCTTGCTGGAGAGACGGAGCGAGCGGGACATGTGCTTACGGGAGAGGTGCCGCTGACCGGCTCCATAATAACCATGGCCGCCACTATGACTTTCTGCGTTACCCATGGCTCAGGATCTGCAGCGGACAAAAAAACGAAATATGAAAAAATGTGTAGTTAAAGATAAACATTATGGAATTTATAAGTATTATTTTAAAAAAGCAATACTTTCAAATATATGAAAATATGAATGAAATATATTACAGTTTTTCTCCATTGGTTTGGCTCATTTCTTGAAACAGAAATTACATTCTCAAAACAACATGGACAAACCTCCAAACCACTTGGCAATTGTTCACAACAGAACTGAATTTCTCATTCAGTTCATCAAATTGCAAATGCCTAAGTACATGTTTTAATGTCTCAGTACATCTTTGCAAATGATTAAGTACAGGTAGCCTACATTTAGCACAATTTCCAAGTGAAAAGATCTTGTTGATCTAAACTGATTGTTCATTATCATTCTAATGGTTGTTCACTCCAAAACGTGTCAACGTCATTTCATTGTATAAGTCATCACATGCACAGTAGTCTGTTCAATTGTCAAAATTAGTCAAGAACATAATACCATAAATACCATATATGAATCCCTTGGAACATTTGATACATTTATTACAGTAATTGACAGAACTTGACAAACGAAGGAGGAGTTTCACACATCTCAGATGACCAATCAAACCGTATGTTGGGTCAAAAAGCTGCAATTAGTGTAGTGCCTCCCATGTAAATCTATCTAATACTGTAGTTTTTACTGTAACATTTCAGTAAGTCTAGTCATTGATGACCCCCCCCCCCCCCCCCCCCCCCCCCTTCTGTCAAATACCCCCTGTAGTACCTCTGCATGTACCCCAGGTTTGGGACCACTGGAGTAGTGGCCAGTGGTATATTGAACTTGTGGAGAACATAGAACATTCCTATGTAATTGGAGGTGTGTCCATGTTGTTTTGAGAATGTATTTTCTCTTACCTTAGATGTATGGAAGTTACTTAATGTGTGTGAATTATAATGGTTACAATTTCCTTGGCAGTATGAGTGCAATGTGTGATGTCAAATCTTGGAGGCTACTCTTACCCTAAAATCCCCCAAAAAATAAAATTCAGTTTTATACACAATTGTATTCTGTTAGCTAGACAAAAAACAGTACAGTAACCATTGTCAATGAGGGACTGGGCTAAGACTGAAAGGTGGACATGAGGGATATTTCAATGGTCCTCTGCCATAGTGACAAAACATCTAAACATTTTGGCTTGCAGTGCTTACACAATGCCAAAGGGACGAAGCATTTTGGGGCACTGACTATTTAAATGAGAAAGAAATTTAGTTTTGACACATGAGTGAACTGTTTTGGGAGAGGTATGAGCTTTTGCAAGTGAGCTTTAGGCCGTGTGTCCACCAAAGCGTTTTTTTCACGCAGCTGGCGTGTATTTTCAATTGTTTTCAATGGGAGGGCCGCGTTTTTTAAACGCCATGAGCGCAACGAGGCGCTGAGCGTTTTTTTTCACGCTGAAGCGCTGAGCGCGTGGCGTTTTTACTGGTCGCCGAGAGTTGAAAAATGTTCAACTTTGAGTAAAACGCAGCGCTCATCACTGTCACTTTTTACCCAGCCATCCAATCACAGTGGAGGAGGGGCGGGACTAATATCACACTGACCAACTGTCACAACATTATTTCTGTACAAAGACGTCAACCAGCAGAGCTAACCGAACAAAATGGATGAAAAATACGTTTTTAGTATAAAACAAATTATCTGCGAAATCAGTTACAAGTAAACTGTGCTGTGGATATTCTGTATCATAGCAACGAATTGTCTCAACTGAAAAAACGCTCCGCTGCCAAAACGCTCTCAAGCGCCCACAGCTCGTCGTTTTCAGCAGAGCGTCTAGCGTTTTCAGCTGGCTAAAAACGCTTTGGTGGACACACGGCCTTAGTGTTGTGCTGAACTGTAAGACTGTTTTGCCATATGATCTTAGAGTTTTGAGAATGTAATTTCTGTTTCAAGAAATGAGCCAAACCAATGGAGAAAAACTGTAACACAATTTTTTTTAAATATATGATTAAGGACAATTATAGGATTACATTTATCCTGTCTCTTAAAAGTCAATAAAAAGTCTGTGTAAACAAAATGTTTTATGTATTTATTATTATTCATTACTGAAATATATATATATATAATATATATATATATATATTATAAATTATTACTGAAAATATACTTTATTACTACTGAATTCATATTTTTTATAATTTATATATATATATATATATATATATATATATATATATATATATATATATATATATATATATATAATATATATTATATACATACACACACATTTTAAATAATAATAAAATACAAAATCCAATACATATATTTCTTTACATAAAAAAAATTGAATTTATTATGATATATATATATATACACACACACACACACACACACACACACACACACACACACACACACACATTTAAATGTACATAAACATGTGCACACACACACGCACAACACACACACACACACACACACACACACATATACAAACACACACACAAACACAAAAAAAACACACACACACACACACACACATACACACACACACACATTTAAATGTACATAAACATGTGCACACACACGCACACACACACACACACACACACACACACACACACACACACACACACACACACACACACACACACACACACACACACACACACACACACACACACACATATACAAACGTATTTTAGTAATTGATGCAAAATGTGTGTTTATATACATATTTATTCATTTATTTTAGTTATAGAATTATATACTTAGTAAACGTCAATATAATACAACACATTAAAAAATGAAATGTGATATATTTTTAAATTCACTCTTGGTATTGTCGCTGAGTGAGTTCCACACATGCATTAGTTGAGTCTGACAGGTACAGCACGACTGTTTGAGATATTACCTGCGGTGTGGCAATGACATCACAGTCATGATAGAGTTCACTCTGCATACAGATCAGCTCCACCGAGACGTTCCTGCCGTTACGGATGACTTCCAAAATCTGAAAAAAGAGAAGGCAAGAGTTATAAATTTGCTATCCAGAAGAATCCAAACACAGCAGTTTCTGAGGCGGCACAAGGGTAAGCTGTTGTTGTGGGATAAAATTAGACTAACCACCGACAAATATGACAGAATTAGAACCGAAAGAGCGATGGAAGAGATTCGCCGCTGTGGTTGGAGACCACACATGTTCAGGCGCTCTGGACAGCTTCAACAAACGCAAGATGACGGACTTCACTCTGAGCCGCCACATGAGAGCCTGTGTGTGTGTGTGTGTGTGTGTGTGTGTGTGTGTGTGTGTGGTGGTTGGTCGCAGATTTATCATCCTGCGGTCACTGCTGCTTCTAATAAACAGCAGCATGAATGGAAACATATACACAATGAAATCCAGAAGACCTATTTTTCAATTGGTATGAGAGAGAAGTCAGTTAACACACACTGCTGAGTACACTAATGATTAGCATGCTCGAAAATTATTAAACTAAAAACAAACACCCCAGACATTAATATGCAGTGGAGAGACATGCACTTAATTTCCTGACACATACTGATCCAGTGGCATTAGATTTGCGAAAAACACAAAGAAGTCTCTCC
This sequence comes from Chrosomus eos, assembly GCA_036326025.1. Lineage (NCBI taxonomy): Eukaryota > Metazoa > Chordata > Actinopteri > Cypriniformes > Leuciscidae > Chrosomus > Chrosomus eos. The sequence goes on along the minus strand of CM070825.1, from coordinate 37,092,404 downwards.
ACTGAGATTAGTTTCATGATTATTCAGAATATTCTGAAGTAAAAAGCCTATTCATGCAGAATTTTCTTAATGGATCCCCTCATGGCAAAAAACAACCATACATAAATCAACGTTAATATCACCAACTCAAGGTCAATGATGTAGAATTGCAGCTCCAGACACATGACTTATATGTTATTATATGACAGCTTATATGTTATTAAACACATCCCGTTTGCAAATGTGCATTTTCAAACTTAGTTTGCAAAGATCAATGTTTGACGTCAATGAAATTAAACACCATTGACTTTCTTGTGTTTCATAACTGATTGTCGCGCAAGTTTGTAAATGTGCACGTCTCCATTTGAGATGACAAGACTTTTCAGTTGATAACATCCCAAACACAAAGCTATATGATTTCAGAAGATTTAGATTGTAGTATTTGTGTTCATATAGGATAGTAGCTGTATGCACCACTGTTATGACTTTTGGACCTTCACAGCCCATGGTCAAAATATGCTTATCAACATTAAAGGGATAGTTCACCCAAAAATAAAGTTGTTGTTCTTAAGTTGTTCCAAACCTGTATGAATTTCTATCTTCTGCTGAACACAAAACAAGTTAT